>JAOEHY010032318.1:0-39589 GCA_025447955.1 Psilopsiagon aurifrons
CCCTTCAGATACTGGAAGGCTGCTATGAGGTCTCCATGCAGCCTTCTCTTCTCCAGGCTGAACAGACCCAACTTTCTTATCCTATTTTCATACGGGAGGTGCTCCAGTCCCCTGATCATCCTCATGGCCCTCCTCTGGACTTGTCCCAACAGTTTAATGTCCTTTTTATGGTTAGGACACCAGAACTGCACACGATACTCCAAGTGAGGTCTCACGAGAGCAGAGTAGAGGGGCAGGATCACCTCCCTCGACCTGCTGGTCACGCTTTTTTGATGCAGCCCAGGGTGCGGTTGGCTTTCTGGGCTGCGAGTGCACAGTGCTGGCTCATGTTCATTTTTCCATCAATCAACACCCCCAAGTTGTTCCATATGAAGTCAACAGGAGCAGAATGGTCACTATAGTTCTAAACTTCTGCATATTTCTGGCTGATTCAAGGTGCAGTTAGCCTCAGTGGCAGCGAATAGACTTAAGGAGCTGTCTTCTGGTCTGCACCTGGTTCATACTGAAATTATTCTTCACAAATGGAATCATAAAATTGGGTTGGAAAGGACCTTAAAATCATCAAGTTCCAACCCCCTGCCATGAACAGCGACAGCTCCCACTAAACCATGTCACCCAAGACTCCATCCAGCCTGGCCTTGAAGACTGTCGGGAATGAAGCATTCACAGCTTCCTTGGGCAAGCTGTTCCAGTGTCTCATCACTCTCAGTAAAGAACTTCTTCCTTGCATCTAGCCTCAGCTTCTTCTGTTTAAGTTTTAACCTGTTACCCCTTGTCCTATACAGTCAGTGATGAAGAGTCCATCTCCAGCATCCTTCTAGAAACCCTTCAGAAAATAAGTTTCTGTGTATGTGTGATGCGCGAGAAGAGCAAAATTAGGCCCTGAATATGAGAAATCATTTGAAATAGAATATTCAGTGTCACTTGTAAAATATGCAGTAGAGTTATATAGCAGTGATAAGTGTGGAAGAGCTCTAGTTTGCTAGGAAGTCTGACAGTGTTAAAATAACATCAGGAGAGGTTTCCGTAAGTGACAGTAACAGCAGGATGCCCTTCTGTACTTAAGAATTGTTACATTTGCAAGATAAACTTTTAGTAGTTGATTATTCAGTAAATCCACTGGTTTGAAAGGTGCAACAGAAGCTTTTTTTTTAAATGTTCCTCAGCAGCTGTCTCTAACTGTATGGGATCTTCTTGTACCCATGTGTTTTGTCCTCTCTGAGGGTTAGATGCAGTAAGCAGAGATGCTCAGGCATAACATCTGCATTTCTGCATAGTACAGTGTACTTGGAAAATGTGAGACCTTGTAGAGTGCAAAGAATAGATAAGCTTGCAAATTCAGGGCCTAAAGATGTTGAATTTATTACATGACTTAATGGAAAGTTTTAAGTTCATAATCTGCACAAGAAAATAAGTATTTTCAGCTAAGAAAATACTCTTCTGAATTCATTTCCTTGAGATACACAGGCTGCGTTGTTGTTGGTATCTTTTTTTTTTTTTTCCCTCTAAATTTAATTTTTTTTAATTGTTTTATTCACTTCTTATTTTTCAGGAGTCTTTGAAAAAGCCTTAGTGGTCATGACATTGTTACAAGTGACATAAATTAGCCAGTGACTCAGGATGATGGATACCCAGAAGACTACAAATGGTTTGCAAGTGATTGGAGAAGGGACTGGTATAGGGAAATCGACACTCCACATGGTGGGGTATTTGGGAAAAGTCAGTTGAAACTTTTTTTACATGTGTGCAAAGTTCATCTTTTTCTCTGCTTTGAGAGATTTTTAATTGGTCTTAATTTTGAAAAAAACACAAAAATCTCAAAATTATTTTCCACGGAAATCTATAACAATGGCGAAAGATTATTTTAAGTAAATCTGTGCCTATGATTTTTTTTTACTGGCACTATTTTTACTGCTGTTTGCATTCTTACTGAAATTTATTTGTCTTTCAAAGATCTGAGCTTGTGTTCCCTGGCATTATGAGTCTTGTGGTTTAGTTCAAATAGAATGATATATTGCATAATTGTGTTGTTAAAGATGCCTTATTAAATATTTGAATATGTAAATCAAAAGATGAATTAATTTTAAATACTAACTTACGAATGTGTATCTTACAAATATATTTTTAAAAACTAGTTATCGTTTTAATATCGTGTTAGGTATTACATTTAGAAGTTGCACGTTGGTTTACTATCTTGATATGTATGTATGTCTTACCTTGAGATAGCATATGAAATACATACATTTATTCTTTTCTTTTTTTCAGAATTGTAATCCTGTGGAAACAGCTGCACATGAGCATTGCCCAGTCTGCAAAGAGAAAGGCCAGATCCAAGTTTTACGGACTTACCGCATTAATTTTCAAGAGTCCATTTTTCTTTGTGGAAATCCTCAGGTATTACACTAATTAACAGGGGGGTTTGGTTTGAGTATAGATCTTTACCTTCAGTAGTTACACCTCTTCAAGTTCAGTATTTTGGTGATGGTAAGCAGACTTTTGAAAGAAGAAGCCTTTGTTGCCTCTCACTTTTCAACTGCTTTTTCCCACTGTATGTGGGGAGGGTACAGCAATCCCATATAGACTGGTGCCTTTAAACTGGTACAGACTAGGCTACATATGGGTCTCTGAGTTGCTTTTGCCATCCCTCCCTGCTTCTAAATAATATTGAGGAATACAGGGACATTGTCTGGGAAGCTAGGGATCCGGTCAGGAAAGCAAGGCCCAGTTGGAATTGAGTCTGGCCAGGGATGTCAGAGATAACAGTAAAGGCTTCCACAGGTATGTCACAAACAAAAGACAGAGTAGGGATAATGTGGGGCATTTCTGGAAGGGAACTGGCTACACTGGACTGAGAGAAAGAAGGCTGAGGTTCTCAGTGACTTCTTTGCCTCAGTCTTCACCAGCAAGTTCTCTGATCACACTGCCCAAGTCTTGAAAGGCAAATGCAGGGACTGTGAGAATGAAGACCTTAGACCCACGATAGGAGAGGATCAGTTTCAAGATTATCTTAGGATCCTGAATGTGTGTAAGTCCATGGAAGCTGATGCAATCCATCCGTGGGTCCTGAAGGAGCTGGTGGATGAAGTTGCTAAGCCACTGTCCATCCTATGTGAAAAAACATGGCAGTCAGGTGGAGTTCCTGACAACTGGAAAAATGGAAATATAACTCCCATTTTCAAAAAAGGAAAAATGGAATACCTGGCCAACTGCAGACCAGTCAGTCTCACCTCTGTGCCTTGCAGGATCATGGAGCAGATTCTCCTCGAAACCATGCTAGGGCTCATGAAAAACAATGAGGTGGTTGGTGACAGCCAACACAACTGAATATATCTCATGATTTCACTAAAATACCACTTTATGGAAGTCCTACATTACATTTTTAAGAGTATGTTTTGTGCCTTTTTTTTTTTTTTTTTTAGCTCTTGTTCACCTAAAATTGCTTTGTAGATTTCACTGTAACTTTCTTTCTTTCCTTTAGTGCATCTACCCTCTTGGTTATAAACCATTAAACAGCATAATTACTTCTGCTGATTCAGAAAATCACCAAATTCCATCTGCTGATAAGAAAAGGAAATTGTGTGGTATCAGTGACTTTTCTCCTGTTGAATCACATTCAAAAAAAGCAAGAACTAATAATGTGGCAAATGGTGCGCACAGTATTAATACAGACCGTGTTGTCAAAAACTATCAGAATGGTTTATGTCTTCCCAAGTCAAGCCTACATGACGTGTTACAAAATGACCAGCAAAAACCTAGTATCAGTGTGGAGGTCTGCATGCAGAAGGTGGATTTTGAAACAACCACGAACACCACCAACTCTAAAGAAAGTCCACCTAAGGCTTCTAGTCCTGAAGCTCAACTCTTGCCAAATTCTGAACTTTCCTCAACAACATCTGACATTTTGCTCAAAGGTGATAAAGGTTCCACTAATAACACAGATTTATGTCTTCAGTGGAGAAATGTGCATAACCTTTGTTGGTTAGATTGTATTTTGTCAGCACTGGTACACTTAGAAACATTAAAATTTCCTCTAGCAGAAGAATATAATGATGGAAAATGTTTAGTCCAGGAACTCTTAACAAAATATAATCAAGCAACTGTGCTTCTGAATACCTGTAAAAGGAGTAGAGTAAAAGGTGAGTAAATTCAGCTGTTCTTTCTTCATATTCAGACTCATCTGCTACAATTACGTGGAATTTAGTGCAGTTCCCTTAAATATGCCTTCATTCTACTTCAAGATCACAAAAGAATGATTTGCAACTCATGAATTTGCAGAGTAGTGTGCTTTATCTAGCAGAATCCCAGTAACCTCTTTTTTGGGCAAACATGCACACTTTGAAGAGTTAAATACTAAGTATAGCTTGAATTTTTCATTGTCATATCCTCCATACAGAATTTGTGATTTTTTTATGTAATTGAGCCTGCCCTTATTTCCTTCCTATCTGATGATTAACATATTAGGATGTTGTTCTAATCTTAATCTACAGAATGATTTCTGTTGTGGTTTATATCCTTGTATAAATGGGCAGTTGCCTTGTCACACCAAAAATAGTAAAGCTGGGAAGATACCTTGTCTTCTGGCTCCAGCTGCACTCATTGAAGGAATGCTTCCCCTAAGGTCTGCAAACTGTGGTGCGGATGATAGCACTTCTAACCTGTTTTAGTTAAAATTAGTCAAACACATTAACCTGGTTCATACCTTCTTGAAAGGGTTTGTGAGTGTTACATGTGCAGTTTAATAGGTTTGAGGACTAACCTCAAGTTCAGGGGTGGTGATGGGCAGCTGGGGCAACCTTCTGGGCAGCATAGCTGAGTCAGAGGAGGATGTGTCACTCTAATCGACTAGTATTGCCTTTGATCAGCTCCTCTAGAATAGATCTGTTTGTCTTAGTCCTCTTGAACTGATCCACTGGTGTCTCAAGTCTGAAATTCTAAGAGATCATCTATTAGAAAATTAATACTGGTCTCTGGTTAGCCAGAGATGGAGCCTTTCATTCAGTTCAATTTGCAATGTAGCCTGGGGCAGGTGACCCATGACTTGATTTTTTGCTTTGATAAATCCTATCTCTGTGTTTCTGTTTTGAAAACATAAAAAGGGTAAGCAATAATTTAATAAATAGGAGCAGTAAAGCAGAGCTAACAGAAGGAATTAGTGAAAAGGTATTACTGGTGGCATCCCTGTGTCCAAACTAGCAAAAGGATTCAGTGAGGATTACAGCTGGCAAACCAACAGGTAGGACAGACTTCTAATTCCTATAGCCTTTATATCCAGGGGCTGTTCTCAGCTGTTTTTTTTTTTTACCTTCTCTTGGCCATCCATTGTGCTCCATGACAGCTGCATATTCTTTTAGAGATACTTTGTTCTGTCTGTTGCTCATGGAGAAGTTCTGGATACAAACAACATATTATATGTTGGGTCCAAGGTTCACAGATTAGCATGGGAAGAGTTACGTTGGTAGGGGTCCTTCAGGAGCTGCATCTATATAAGGACACATGCATTGACACTGCTTGCACAATGCTGACACAATTACATTTATGTTAGAATTTGCTTTATGGAGCAGCACTAAAGGCATAAAATAAAACAGGATATAAATAATTTCAGTTTAATTCCATCCACAGCTTCACACCATAAGGTCTTTCCCCTGAGTCTCCAAATGATCCTGAATTACGTAGCTTTAGGGGAAGCTGAGAACTGTGTTGGAACTGAACTTTGCAGCTGAAGATCATCCTGCTTAATTTCTAATATCTGATTGCACAAACAGTTCTACACCCAGCAGTGGATCTCTTCTGCAATTTGATCAAATTTTGGAGAAGCCATTTAAATGTTTAATTGCTGCTTATATAAAAATTAATGGTACCTTTATCAAATTGGGCCAAATGTACTTAATATGGATTTGGATCTTACCTCAGGCTCTGGTTTGATAATGTTAATCAGTGATAAAAATGATTAATAATACCTTTTTTTGTGAATTCCAATAATAATGCCTGGGTACACAGCCATCAAGTAAATGGAATTTCTATTTATCTTAATCAGAAAGAGGACTGAGGCATAAACCAGCCAAAATCATAAAGAAACATGTAACACTCCTCATGAAAGTGTTTGCAGCTGTGTGTTTCCACCATGTGTTGCATGAAGATTCCATTATAGCAAATCGGAGCTATTAGTGTCACAATATTGCCATAATTACATGTTCAAAATATGAGTCACATCCGCAGCACTCCTGGATGTTCTAATATCATAAACGTGTGTAGTGTTTTACTTTCAGTTCTGGTTTCTAAGCCTTTAGAGGGGAAACTGCCTGTCCCAATAGAGTGAAATTTTTAAGGGTTACATCCGGCCTGGAGTAGTGATACAGCTGCCTTCCTCTTGGCCGCTCCTGAGGACTCCATTTACCTTCTCCTGCCAAGGTGAAGAGTTTTTTTTCTGAGCTCCTGTGTCTCTTAGCCTCATCATTGCTGCCTGCTGCTTTTCACCACTTTGTAATCTTTGTCCATCTTTTCTCTCTGTCTCACAATCATTATTTATTTCCTGTGTGCATCTTTTCTGCCTGCGGCCCTTGTTTGATGTGAGAGGTGGCGGTTATCCTGTTTCCTCCTGGTGAACTGTAGAGAATGGAACCTCTCTTTCTGGCTTTAATTGTTTTAAATAATAAGGTGGTCTTTCTGAGTGAGGAGCAGCTAATGAATTGATAGCCCTTCATAATGGTACGTGGTGTTACTTCTCCCAAGTTACAAGTGCTAGGACAAGAGGAAATGGTTTCAAGCTGTGCCAAGGGAGGTTTAGGCTGGGTATTAGGGAAAATTTCTTCACTGAGAGGATGATCAGGCATTGGAACAGGCTGCCCAGGGAAGTGGTGGAATCAACGTTCCTGGAAGTGTTCAGAAAACATGTAGATGAGGCCCTTAGTGACGTGGTTTGGTGGTGGTCTTGGCAGTGCTGGGGTAATGGTCGGACTTGATAATCTTAAAGGTCTTTTCCAACCTAGTTGGTTCTGTGATTCATTTTTTTTTTCTTTCAGTAGACATTTCAGGAAAAGTGTGTTTAAATATATAAAATATAGTCCCAGAACAGCATTAGGTAACTTTAAGAAGGTCATATCTTTCCTGGGAAAAATAATAGGTGTATCAAAAATCATTTCATTTACCTTGTGGCATAGAAGACATACTCTCTATTACAGGAAGAGGGGGTTGTGGTCCGGAAATACTCTGAAGTAGTTCATATATTCTGCTTTCCAGAAATCTTTGCATTTCCAGGAACAGCTGGAAAACAAAGTAGTTTGTTTGGGCAACAGTGGATAGGGGATTGAATGAAAACTGTTGTGGAGAATAGGTGCAGTATTTATTCTGCTCCTCAGTGCAATTTTTAAGCCTCTTTTACATAAGCTGTTTTTAAAAAGAATTAAAAGCAATAGAGGAGCAAGAAACTTTTTTACCTTTTTTATATGCATAGATTTTATAAGGAGTAAATAGTTTTAGCAGATGCTCTATATCCTTCAATTTCTACATGATTGTGTAGTAGAAGTTACATTCTTGCTTGTGCTTAAAGAACGTGTTTGTGTAGAAACAGCGTGTGTTTTATTATGGAGTGTATAACATTCAAAAGCATGTAAGCAAATTTTTGCACTTTTGATCTTAATGTTTAGGTTTTAAAATCATCTTTTAATCTCTGAATCCCAAGAGTTTGTAATGTCTGGTTACACTGTCATCGAATTGGAGAATGGTTTGGGTTGGAAAGGGCCTTAAGATCATCTAGTTCCAACTCCCTGCCATGAGCAGGGACACCTTCCACCATGTCCTTAAATGTTGTTACCATCTAACTGCTGGTACCCACTAAGCTATAATTTAAGTTAGGTCAAGTAATTTCTGGTTAGCAGTCTGCAGTAAAGAGTGAATAGCTTGTGTAAATTCTTCCATAATTTTCAGATTGGTTAATACCAAACACTGGCTGTCTTACCAACAGTTTTAGGCAAGTATGGGTCAATATGAAAGGCATTAATTGGCAGAGTGAGTGTGTGTTAGGGCTACATATGTGTGTGAAAGGATGGGGGTGTTACACATAAATACATGAAGACATACGTATTTTTTTTCCTAGATGTTCTTCCAAAAGTAGAATCTCATCTCAATGAAATCAGAAACAGAATGTTTGCACAGCTTCAGACTCGGCTTAAATGTGAAGTTGGTAAGTAATTGGTGCAGTATCTCTGTATTTACATTCCAGAAACTCTCCACCTAATGCCTTGTATATCAGTACATGCAGATATGTATGTACATATACATATAAGGCAGTTCTCACTTACCTAATTCTTACTGGTGACATACACATACTTTACAGTGTGATCAGCAGTTTTGTGTTGACTGTTTTTGACTTTTGAGAGAGCATAATCTTGTCTTTGTAACTATGCTTTACTCAAGAAATTGTCATTGATAACAACCTAATAACATGGATCGATCTCTTTGCTGTGAGGATTAGAAATACAACCTCGAAGGGATAACTGGAATAAAAATAATAGCAATAAGCTTATTATCTTCCTTTTTGAAGTACTGAAAGCTGATTTCAACTAGTCAGTGACTGTTTCTTCTGTCCCATCTTTGAAGGTAAGAAGGAGAGCCCAGTGTTTGCATTGCCTCTACTCTTACAACTGGATCAACAAGCTGAGAAACTGTTCTTGCATTCATTTTCATGGAAGTTTGAATGTGTATGTTGTGGCTACAAATACCAGACCCGGTGAGATTTTCATTTAAGTAGCTTCTATAGAACTGTTCCGTCTGTTGTTTTAAAATATGCATATAAGAGTTGATTTTCTTCATATCTCCAGATCTCACTAACAGCTTAAGCTTGTTGGTGAAGTTTTAAATGCTTCAAGATCTGCTTTTTTAAGTTAGTGTTTGTAAATGGTTTACTGTCTAGGGAAAGCATGTTGTCACTTGCGAAAGAATTTAATAGGCAATTGTGTGAGTGCCTGGCCATACTCTGAGATTTTGCTGAGAATTGTTGTGGTTCTAACAAATATATGCGTAGTACACTTTTGCTATTGAGGAATGTCTTTAATACTCATTTGGATTACAAAGAATCAGAGATTCTCTCACATTATCTATTCTAAAATAGTATTGCAGGGAATTAATTTCTTGAGAATTTATTTACTTCTTTGTAGCTGGAGGTACAAGCTAGTAATTCAGGCTCCTTTAAAGTCAGCAGGAAGAGACACACCTGCAGAAGATAACTCACTACTTGAAAAATACCCATTTCTCTCCACAATCTTAGGTTTTTACAATAGAATTCTAGATCCACAAGTGAGATGAGATTAATGCTGTTTGTTACACTGCCAACTGATGTGTGGTCCTGGTTAATAGGATGTGTTCAAAGGCCTTTGTTACATACTCTGGTTGTTTTTTTTGAATTTAAAAAACTAGGTTAGGTTGAATATAAAGGAAGTCCTTTCTGTAGCTAATGAATGAATATACTATGTTATTTCACTTTAATACCTCCTACATGAGGTAATTTGTTGCCTCTTCCTCTCCCTGAGATTCTACGTTACCCAGTAAATTGCGCAGAACCTTGTACAAGGTCGGTCTTCTGTTGGAAAGGAAACAGACATAACATGCTTAGGGAGAAAGAGCAAGTAATGTGAAACTGAAGGCCACAGAGCTCCTGAAAACAAGTGGTGACTTTTGAAATTCACACAAATGGCATGAATGTGAATAGAATTTGGCTTTGCCTTAACCTTTTTGTAACTTTTTTCACCTAATGTGTGTATTTATTGTGTTCTGATCAGCAACTCCTTAGGCATTTTTTTCTTTTTCTTTTTTTACTCTGTATCCAGATTAAGGAAAACACTAACGACATTCACAAATATAATCCCTGATTGGCACCCACTTAACGCTGTTCATGTTGGACCGTGTAATAACTGCAGTGATAGATCTCAAAGAAGACAGATGATTTTGGAAACGTAAGTTTGAATACCTGAACTTGAAAATAAATACATAAAATTCTGAGACTTAATTTACTGAACATGTCACTTGCAAAACCTAACTATTATCTTGGGTTTACAGAGGTTCTAAGCATTAAATTCTGATAAATACTTTTTAAGATTATAGATAATTCTTAAATTCTGAAACGACAAATAGTGTTCAATAAACATGAAACAGAGAGCGGTTTTTAACATGCTGACCAGCGCATGTGTTTGAGCCAAGTCATACATACTTACTACCAAGTAGTAAATATAGCCAGCTGATATCAAGTGTCAGCCATTTCATACCCCCTGCCATTGGTGGATAAAAATGTTGTTTGATCATCTATTTACTAGTTGGGCTGCTGAATGATGTCCTTTCCTACTGTGGTTATGGCAAAGTTGTGTCCTGGTTTTTTTTTTTTCACATTTTCCCTACTCCCCAAATCCTTTATGTGGTATCGTTTTTCCCCCCTAGTCTATAACAAAATGGAATATGCAGTTGGGGTTTTTCTTATCCTTTGACTACTGTGCAATCCAAAGAGTCTTGTGTGGGAGTAGAATAGAAAGGGCAGGAGTCTTTGAGATACTTTTTCATGAGAAACTTTTGCCACTACTTTGTTGATATAAACTGATTCTTTATTGTTTCTTTATTAGAGTACCCTCAATATTAATGTTACATTTCGTAGAAGGCTTGCCACATAACAACCTGGGGAGCTATTCATTTCAGTTTGAAGAAAACACGTATGAAATAACATCTATTGTTCAGTATCAAACAGATAAGCAACACTTCATAACCTGGTCTTTGAATTCTGATGGTAAGAACCATAAATCCTATTACAGTACTTCATGAGTCTACATCAAATACTGTTTTAGTCGTTACTGCAATACTCTCAACAGCCCATATATAAGAATGAGTATTTCTTTCGTCTGGATTCTAAACTTCATATTAAAATTTGGTGAATAATTGTGGGAACTTTGTTACTCAGGGTGAAGGTTTCGGTTTGCTTTGACTGAAAAAGTGTCTTGTCCTACACTGTACTCACTGGCGAAAGTTACTTGGGTAAAGTTGTTTTCCTTAGTAACTTTGTAAGTTAAAAAATATAGTGTGAGCACAGCTGTGGGACATACAGTATTGGTTCATTTGAAGTCAGTTATTAATCCATTCTTGGCTGAAAGCAGAGGAACTACCAGCATTAATGAAGTTTCTTTTCATTTCTGAACTTTATTGTGCCTGGGGAGTGGGAGGTACAAGTCCATGTTAGAAATGTGACTGATGATGTCATGGTTGTACCATTGACAGGAATTCCATAATCAGAGAAGATGAAAGGTTGATATTTTGATTCTTGTGTGAGAAATGAGTGCAGTCTTATCAAGTGTGATAACATGCAAATTGTCTAAATCACAATGCCAGAGTTTAAGGAGTAGGGAGAGGAAGCAACTGGGAAGTGGCTAGTTAGGAACATCCTATACATCCTATGTACCTATTTTTAAGTTCTTAAAGCTGTAAAATATTTGCTCATGATCTATGAACAATTTGCAGAAGATTGTGCAGATTATTAGGTGAGCAATATCTCTTAAACCCCTGCGCTTCCCACCCAGCTGATGTAAAAGCCTACAGAGAAACATTATTTGAGAACTGGCTCTTCTCTCAGACCTGTGCAGATGTTTTCAGACAAGATGTCAGCATCATTAGCTTGGATAAAAACAACCCCTTAGCTTACATTTTTTGTGTTGACCTGCTCCTACCTGTAATAATATTGCTGCAAATTCTGCTTGTGTTTGATCTTTTTCCAGTGGAAATCTCCCAGTTTTCTCTGATGTAATAAAGAATGGAGAAAACCTTTATTTTCTGCTTGCCAGGGAAATGGGGTAATACAAATATTTGGCAAGTGTCTGAGGATAATGACTTCAATTTTAAGTCTCTGAGTCTCTACACTGGTTGCTGTTTATTTTGCAGGAAGTTGGCTTGAATGTGATGATTTAAAGGGGCCATATTGCAAGAGGCATACAAGTTTTGAAGTTCCTCCTTCAGAGATTCATATTGCTATCTGGGAAAAGAAAACATCACATGTGCCAGAAGAACTGAATTCACAGTTCGAGAACAGAAATATTGAAGATTTTCCTTTTAATAATGTACAGTCAAATTCCACAGTGTTGCACTGTGGTTTTGATAACACTGTAGACAAAACACCTGCAGAACATCTCAAAGAGGATTCAGCAAGAAATCCAAATGAGAAACAGCAGCAGGTAGCTAAGGATGAAAATGTTGTTCCTCATGATTTAGAAAATCTGTCACATCATGATCTTGCAACACTGATGCTTGAAGAAATTCAAGTTAACTCAGAAGGTAAATCGCTGCCGAATGGACAAGTGGTGGGAAATAACCTTGTTGAAATGGGCACACCCCAAAAGCAGGAATTAGATCTTTTGCCTAACACTCGGTGTACTGGAGGATTTGCTGGAACTGGGCTAGCTATGAGCAATAAATGCATGTCATATGAAGCTTCCGGCATCTGCTTACCTCTGGAAAAGTTGAACCCAACAAATACTACTCCTCCTGTGCCCAAAACCCAACACCCTGACCTGTCTGACTCACTTGCTCAAAGAACAGATGGCAGAACTAATTTGCATGGAGGATTAAATTCAGAACTACAGCTAAACAAGAAGTCACCAGTAGAGAATATACAAAAATCACCCAACTTCAAAGATGCAAGCAAAACTGTAATGAATTCTCAGGTTGCTGGTTCTGCTGCTGCCAATAATTCCTTTCAGCCTTCACACAAAGACCAAAAAAGAGGATTTGTAGGAAGCTGGGTAAAGAAATTATTAAACAAGAGTACTTCTTTTATGCCTTCGAGTGCCTCAGCTCTCAAGAATGAGAGAAGTTGCAAAACTCCCTCAATGCAAAAAATAAGTGAGGTGCGGTTGCCAGTTAAGGGAGCAAGTAACTTTGGTGGATTTCAAAGCAGAGGTACAAACAAAACCACTGAGGCCCTGAAGTCAGTGGTTCCTCAGAGCAATAATACTTTATCAACTTTCAAAGGATTTTCTCAAAACGCTCGTCTTCCAACAGCAAGTCATACCACTACTGAAGGTCCAACTTGGACTAAGTCAGGAAATACTTTAGGTACCTCAGGTAAAGCGACTCGGTTCCATTCACATAGCCATAACTCTGGGAAGGCAGAGGAGTCAGATACTGACCAAACAAAAAAACTTCGGCTAAAACTGTTAAAAAAACTTAATGCTAAAAAGAAGAAGCTGGCTTCATTAGATAGGCTGGCAGTGGAACAGGTGAAACATGGAAAACTTATGAATGGAGATGTAGGCACTGCACCACAGACTGAATCTCACAATGACAGTGAATTACTGCAGAGCTTTTTGAGGGAGCTGCAGTGTCAGATTGATGCCGCAGATAATGAATCCGAATTCAGCACAAACTCTGTATCAGGGTGCACTAGCAATGACGAAATACTGGCGGAGTTACTGTCCCCTGCTTCAACAGTTGCTTCTTTAGAGGCTCCAAAAAGTGAGGATGAATGTATGTATATGGAAATGGTGGATAGCAGTGTTCCAACAACAGCGTCTGATGAGAAGACCAGTGTGCCACATGCAGCAGTGACAAGTGAGGACCATAATTATTACAGTCCTGTAAAGGACAGTAATTCAGAACTTCATACAGTAAGCAAATCCAGCGTGAAAAAACTTGCTTTAGAAAGTCCTACAAGGGAGGACATCCTTGAAGACCTGTTCTCCATTTCAGCACCAAGCTCAATGGCAGGTGACATAGACTTACCTCATTTTGATGAAACTTTGTTTGAAACTTGGTAAATATTCTGTTTCTTGGGTTTGAGTATTTTTCAATATTATGTATATTTTGAAACAAAGCACTATTAAATTATATTTTCTAATTAGTTTAATTGCACACTGGCTGTACTTGAACAATTTCTATTTGAGGTTGGTTTCTTTTTATTATTTTATTGTAGCAGACAATAAGGTTTGAATGCATTTTATTATTCTGAGAAGCAGTTATTTTACCTGTCAGATGTAACTACGTCTTTTAGCTTAAAAACACCTATGAGTCTTCATTTTTGCTGGTTTTAATATGGGCAACTTATCCATATTCTACTGAGTTTGAGAAATAATAAATTTCAGTAGTCTTAATGAAGTAATGGTGTAAGAAATACTGTTCAGGTAGTAGTGATCACCCAATTCCTGAAGTTATTTTATCTGACATGTAAGAAAAATCCCAAGAAAACAAAAGTACCTTCTGTAGCCAGAGATGTTTGCATCCTTTGGTACAAAGATCATTTGCAACACTAAACTGGAGGCTGGTATTCTGCTAGGAACTCTGTTCTCAGAATTACTGCTGTGTAAGGTCACTCTGATGTGTCCACCCCTTGGATCCAAGGAAGGGCAGATGCCTGGTAGAAATTTTTCTCTTTAAATTTACAGCAGGTACTGAATTTTATCCTGGGTAACTGAAAATACAATTCGGCAGAATATTCTTCTGAGCCAGGTTATTTTTAAAGTAAAATTTAGTAAGATTCAGGCCAATGTTTGCAGCACTGAGATGGAATTTCAGATGTAACTTTTCATTATTCATAGCTACAAGTTCATTAGGAGAAGAAAGGTTTCTAAGAATTAAAATCAACTGTAGTTAACACCCATTATGGTTGTCATTAGGAGATTTTAGAGCAGTGCACCCCATCTATATGTGAGAGTGCCAAGGAGAGGCAAGCCAATTGGAAGAAAATAATGAACATTGTGTCAAGGCAGCAGAGAGTAAGCAGGGGGATTCACATCTTGGTGTTTCTGGATTGGTATAGCTTCCATTTTGCTAGTTGGGAGTCTTTTATATTCACAGACCTCAGGGCATGATATGCTAAATTAGATTAGCTGTACATTTTTCTTGCACTTGAAAATACCAAGATTTTTCCCAGCAAGTCCTTATTTCAGCCAATTTTACAGGTATTCTGCATTTTTTTTATTGATTTAGATCCGAAGTTAGTAAGTTCTCAGTCTTGCCCTTCCAATAGGTGCAGTTGAACATACTTGGTATTACAAGCATGGCTACAGATTTAAATGGTCTTGGATTGCTTGAACCAGGTTCAAGAAGTCTTTGAGAAACTGTCAGTGGCACTGAACTCACCTTGCCAAGCTATTTCTGTTGCAGTTAATGTACATGTTTATGGAACTGGCACTTCAGACAAGGAATGGCGTAATCCTTGAAATGTAAATCTTTGTAAAGAACTTGAGCTCCTTCTTTGTTTTCAGTGTAATCGGTAATGTTACAGTAGAAAACAAATCAACGGCTTCTGAATGCAAAGTGCCTGTGTACTGCTGGTGAGGTACTGGCCTGTTAGGAATTCCCTTATTAAAAATCCTGAAATGCTGACCAAACTTACAGTTTGATTTATCTGTGAATAAACCAGGTGCTTCTGCAAGACTTGAGGGGGGGGTGATAGGATTTTCCTGTGGAGCTTTGCAGCCAGTGGTTTCTATATATGCAAACCACTAAAAAGTGGTGTGTCTTCCAACCACAACTACTTGTAGGTTTCCCCAAGCAGTGGGGAGCTGCCTTCAAGTACAGGTACTGTCTGTGAGTGACTGAGTGGCAGCTACCTGCAGCTGTGGAGTAGGAACTCCCTCACTGCTGGCTCCGAACATGGCACAGACCCAGGGGTGAGTGAAGTGCCAAGCCTGGAGTTGGTGTGATGCAGAATGCATAGGGCACCACAAGGAAGAGACTTCCCGATGTTGTATGGGGTCCTTGGTCAGCAGCTGCATGGATACAGCATAGGTACACACACATATAGAAGATCCAAGAGCAAATAAATAACACCTGAGATTAAAGTAAGTAGGAAAGAAAATTTGTTAGTGCCACAAATTCTTTGCTGCCTTTTATTTTCCTGAAATAGTTCACTAAAGATGATACTGTGCAGCTTTGTCAGCTTCCATAAATGTTTTACTACCTCTGAACCTGTGCAAGTGAGAATTCAGCTGAGATTGAATGACAACCCCATGACCAAAGAAACTGGTGTCCAGTGGTTGGACTCGTTTTGAGACTAGCCTTAAAATGCAGCTTTTTATTTGCCATAAAAAGAACACAAAGCATTGTATTAGTTTTCTGTTAACTAGAAGTACACTAGGTGGGCATATAGCAAATACATTAGTGAGCAGAAGTTAATCACTGTATTTTGATGATTTTATCAGCATTACAGGGTAAATAGCCCAATAGCTTTGAGCGCTTGATGGTATTTTACTTCACCTCTTGTATCACATAATATTGTCAGTCTTCTGATTTGGGAAGGGCACAACTGTGCTACTTACAGATTTACAGATTTTAGTTCAGAATCGGCTCTGGCACTTTGATTCAGATCTTACTACTTAATGATATATTGAAATGAGTACAGAGAAAAAAAGGGCTGTCTCTCATATCTTGCCTGCTGTGAACCAGCCCATCTGCAAAGGAGCTGCCTGGAATGGTTTTTAGCTGCATAGCCACTAGAGCACTGCTCTGGAAATTTGTTATGGTGCTGATTACAAAACTGATTTTCATCTTTATGTTTCTCGTAACATGGCTGGCTATTGCTGTTTATTCTTCCAGCATTGGTTGTTGCTTTAAATAATGATTCCCTTCCTGACAATGAATAAATGACCGCTGCTGCATCCTATCTGTGTTCCTTTTACAAAGCTTAACAGCTCCTGTTCTCCAGGTAGCACCTTTGTGCTCAGAGCAAAGCACATTAGATTCCAGGCAGGTAATTCAGCTCTATGTGTGTGCTATGCTTTAAAGTCTACCAGGATGCAGACTCTGAATGGAAGAGCTTACAGCCTGAGCAGAGATCTAAGCGTGCAGACAGCAAGAGGGAGAATAAGGTTAACAGGGTTCCAAGACGAAGTTTGCACCACTGTGCACAGACAGTGCAGATGTTTACAGGGAGATGCTAGAGCTGCACAGCAAAGGAAAGCGTGGTGAAGCCATAGAGCTCATGAAGAAAGCAAATGCTGGGAAAGGAGTGGAAAGGTGTGGATGACCTGCTGGGGTCAGGATGCCTCCAGCTTGTGTTTTCTAGAGAAGCCCTCAAGAGGTGTTCCTCCTGGGACATGGGTCTGTATTGCCTTTTTATGTAAATGACTATCAGAAGGGGCTTCTCTGATGCCCATGGTGGGGTTTGGGAGCACCTGGCGAGGAGGCACCTGCCTGCTCATGTTGACAGAAACGGGCTGTGGTCCTGGCGACTGGTCCTGTTGTGGAACCCATCAATGCAAACTCCAGAGGTGGAGAGCTGAAGAGTGGGAGAACCCCAAGTTATTTTATATTCCTTTTTTAGTGGAGTTGTGTGCGCAGCCTTGTTGGCTTAGAGAGGACGGCCCGTAATTTTAATGTATAACATAGGTATTTGAGCTTTTAAAAAGCATTTCACAGTTCTTCATACCATAACTACCTTTTGTGTGGGTGGTTTTATTTTCTCTATCCCTGTTTTCACTGGCTCACTCTTTCTATTGGTGTAGCAGAAAAAGAGAGGTGACGGAGACGGCTGTGAGAAAGAAGTTGAGCACTTGAATTTCCTAATACAGCACTTTAATCCAGTGAATATCCCTCTGCCTTCAAGCTTGGCTTTGCCAGGGCAGGATAAGATTTTTAAATGCTTTGTGCTGCAGCGCCATAAATGTTATCCGTGAAAGGCATTATCTCCAGCCCAACCTTAAGCAGTTCCTGGGATCAAGTATCTTCTATACTTGTGGCTGTTCAGGAAAAGGGCTGACAATGCTATTATTTGATGGTGGAATCATACTGATTTTGAAGGTTTTGTCCCATCTCAGTCTTTCCCTTGGGTCTGAAACAGAAGCAACCCAAACTGTTTTCCCCACCATCTTCCTTATGTGCACTGCAGAAACCTGACTCCCACTGCTGAGACGCGTTTCTCCTCCCTTAGCTCATCCTTCCACTCAGATGGGGAAAAAGTCTCCTTGCAGGGGAGGAGCTTGTGCAGGGGATCGAGCCAACCCTTCCTGATAAAACACCCAGCCCGGCCCTCCCCCATGTGTGGGCCCCGCCGAGCGGAACGTCCTCCGCGCTGTGCGCGTTTCGAAGCAGGAGCCGGGAAAACTCTTCATCCGCCGTGACGCGGGAAGGAGCAAAAAGCTGCGTGTTTCCGCCCGGTTTCGAACCGGGGACCTTTCGCGTGTTAGGCGAACGTGATAACCACTACACTACGGAAACTCCCGCTGCAGAGCTCTGTCTCTGCGGCCGCCTTTGAGCGAGCACATGGCGGATTTCCCTCCGCCGGCAGTGGACAAAAGGAGACCCCTCCCGCCAGAGGCTGAGGCCCGGGGCTGTGCGGGGATCTCCTGCAGCTCCCGGCGGTACAAGGGCGGCGCATGCCGGATCCATCCGGGAGGAAAAAGAGGCGCGCACCGTAAAAGGTCTCCTGCCGTCCCTGGGTGGGCTCGAACCACCAACCTTTCGGTTAACAGCCGAACGCGCTAACCGATTGCGCCACAGAGACGCGCTGCGAAGGGGGCCCCCCAAGCGGTTGCTGATGGCCGCGCACCCGCGGCCCTTTGCCACCCGCGCGCGGTGCTCCTGCGGCCCTTACGGCGCTCTGCGTGTGCGCGGGGGCTGTGGTGTCTCTCCCAGCAGCACCAAGCAGGGCGGTTGGGAGCAGAGAGCGGGGGAACAGAGGGCAAGATTCGTCCCGCGGGGGTCAGAGGCCTTTGGTAATTGTTTGGAAGAGCCAATGGAAAGTGGAAGCACTGACAGAAATGAGTCAGTGTGAAAGAAACGTCTCAAAGGGGAGCGGAGCGGAAGACCCAGGCAGGAATCTGCTGCCCAGGCAGTCTCGCTTCTGCTCTAAAAAGTCTATAAATGAATTGTTAAGCAATCGATTTTCAGCCATCTAAAAGGTGTTGAGGTGATAACAGCAGCTAACGTGAGCTGTGAAAAACAATCATGCCAAAGCAGTGTGATTTGCCAGGTCTCAGAGGCAGAGGAGAAAGGCTGGTGTAACCTGCACCTACATAAATTCACTGGCCATAGTACCTACAAGTGCTAAGGGAGCTGGTGGATGTCATTGCAAGGTCATTCATCATATTTGATCATGACAACTGAGAGAAGAGCCCCAGGGCTGAAGGAAAGCACATCTTCAAGAAGGGTGACCTACGGGCTGGTCGGCTTCACTTTGATCCCTGGGAAGGTGATGGATCAGCTAATCCTGGAAACAGTCTTCAGGCACATCAGGGACAAGGAAATGATGAGTAGTCAGCGCGGCTTCACCAAGGCAAGCTGTGCTTGACCAACTTGATAAACTTCCATGAAGTGGTTGGCCAGGTTGCTGAGAAGGTGGCAGCGGATATTGTCTACCTGGACTTCAGTAAGGCATTTGGCACTTTCTCCTGTAAGATCCTCACAGAGAAGCTGTGGATGTATGGGTTGGATAAGAAGATGGTGAGGCGGATTGAACAGTTGGGCCCAGAGGGTGGTGTTCAATGGCTAGATCTAGTTGGAGGCCAGTAACTAGTGGTGTAGCCTGGGATCAACTCTAGCAGGGGGCCATGGAGATGATGGAGGGACTGGAGCATCTCCTGTGAAAGAAGGCTGAGAGAGCTGGGGCTGCTCAGCCTGGAGAAGGCTCAGGAAGACCTTATCAGTGTGTATGAGTGCCTGTGCAGCTTGCTGTAGGTGGCTTTACTCGAGTAGCAGGGTTAGAGGAGATGACATCCAGAGGTTGTTTCCAGCCTCAGCTCTCCTGTAACTGCGATTCTCCTCCTGTCACAGGTTGGTTGTTTCCCAGGCTGTCTGGGGGCTGTCACCACGGTGGCACCTCATGGTATCACAATGGCTGCTGAGAAGCTGCTCCTTGGGGGCAAGGGAGGGAAGGATGACAGGGAGGAAATCCTTGCAAGGTGGCTTTGCCGCTCACTGGACACTGCACAAACCCTACTCATCAATAACTACCTGGGAAATTGGGGGGGTGGGGGAGTGTTGCCAAAAAAGCTTCAGTAATGTCTGCCTTGGCCCTGCTCAATTCTTCAGTCTCCCAGTGGCAGAGAAAACACACAATGTGCCCATGTTGTTTTCCAGCATCCTGGTGGAGGGGCTCAGATTCATACTGGTCTTACTCCATTGCAGCAGCTCTCCAGGGTCAACCCACTGAAATATAATGAAGATAAACCCAAATAACCACTCTGGGGGAGGCAAACACACAACTCTGTTACGTGGGGCTGCAGAAATTAACCCGAGGGTGAAGTGCAGCCACAGAGATGTCAGCAGTATGGGCAAACTTTACTCAGTAGGGTGGTGGGTGACACACAAAGGATGAGGAGGAGGCTGTGCTGAGGCCCTGAAGAGGCTATGGGCTCTGTCTTCAAGCACTCTCTTTTGAGCTGAATTTGTGCAAATGTTGGATATTGTCTCCTACATGGCAAGGAAGGAGTCAAAGAAGTCTGGGCAATGCGGAGAAGGAGGAGTTTCCCAGGCAGCACTCTGACTGCTCCCACAGTGTCATTCTCCTGGCTGTGCAAAATGAAGACAGCATTTAAAACACTGCAACATTGCCCTTTTCTTTGTGTTGCACTTCACATTTCCAGCTCTTTTCATGCTTTTCTTGGGGTTTTGTCAGGCTTTGGAAGGGATGCTGAAGCAGACTGATGTGACAGCACGTAGTCACACACACTATGTGCATAAGTACTGTGTATTTGTTGGTTATGTGGTGCTTTAAGTTTGCAATGCACAGTGCTAATATTAACCAGCCAGTCCAAAGGGCTTGTGTCCTGTTGCATTTGTGATAAAGCATGAGAGCTCTGTGTTGCCTGACAGTTGCACACACAAATTTCACAGAAGCAGCTTTTATTTTGTTAGGAGGCTCCCTTTCACTGGAGTCCTTGCAGCAGAGTGCTGAGCAGAGTGCTGAGACGAGAGATGAACATTCCAACATGTATTTATAGATGTGTGTTCCCAGTTCCTTCCCCTTCAGTGTGAAAGCAATCCTACGGAAGGATTATTTTGACTGGCTGCTCAAAATTTCCAGAGGAGGGGATTAAATGTGCAGGAAGCCTCGCAGCTCAACTGGAAAAGCTCAGTGGCTTTGCACACTCTCATGAGCTTCACAGCTCGCTGTGGCAAGGTTATCTTCCTCAGACAGGAAGATGTGGATGTCAAACAGCAATGCAGTGAGCGGAAGGGCTGGGGTCTGACAGCAGCTGCTGAAGTACCCATGCCTGGAGAGCACAGACGACACTGGGTGGTACAGCAAGCGCAGGCTCATCCATCCCTCTCCCCTTTTTTTGCCTACTTGAGAAAATCCCCTCCTTTGAATAGGGATATGATGGGGGTGTCTTGCACTGATCTTTTTCCCGGATGGACAGGGTTTTCCTGTGTTCCAACTTCACTTGACCCAGTGATCCTTTGTGTATCCTGCAAAAGAAGGAAACACAAGAGCCATCCAACGAAGGGAACAATTTAATGTGTAGGTGCGGCAGACGCTGTTTGCAGAATCATTTTGGCCCCACCTTATCCCTCCCTTGCCAAGGTAATTCCCCATTTGCAAAAACATCACCAGAACCTCCTTTCATCCTGCAGCTAAGAGTATGAAAAGGCGAATATTCCCCCTTCAAGGGGGTTCTGCTCTGTCAGACTGTATTTACAAGTGTTGCTCTGCCGTGGTAGAGGGACGGGACGTCTTCTTCCATGTCCCTCATACCTTTTTGATTTCCTCTGCTTTTCCTCAAGCAGAGCGCTCAGAGCAATGTTACACTTACAAAAACACAAGACCCTGCAGTTCTTACTTTCAGGCAGCCATACCAAACAGATTCTCTCTGGCACAGGTGTCTTCTCCCTGCACACCCCCAAATCAGCTTATCAAGCCCTGGAGTTGATGTCATGTGTTTCTTTTTGCAAGGAGAAGGGTTAAGCCCTGTTCTCCTCCTCTTGTATGTGAGGGATGACTTTAGAGTGAGCTTTGGCAGGAGGAAATGGTGAGCTGGGTTTCCAGTGGTGCTGCCAGTGAGTCCTGCGGTGCCAAGAGGTGCCAGGGACAGGCAAGAATCGGACGGGGCAGAGCAGGAGAGCAAAGCAGGGGTGAAGATACGGTGAGAAGTGCTGAGAGCAGCAAAGCAAAGAGCAGGATGAGGAGGAAGTGAAGGCATTGGCAGCTCAGCCCTTGACCTGGCCAGCACATGGCCATGGGCTGGGAGCTTGGGTCAGCCAGCTTGGAAACCTGCTGGAATGAACTCCTCCTGTGAGGGTTTTGAGCATTATGGTGACTTCAAACCTTAGCAGCCTGATTCCTACCCCCTTTAACATGAGAGTCCTGCTGAACTGAAGCCACCTTTGGGAAGTCTTTGAAAGCACGGAAGTGTGTGTGTGCGAGTTGGAGCACATCTCAGAGTGGGCTCATCTGCTTTTACTCTCTGTTGTAAATCAAAAGCAAGCTGCAGGATACAAAACAGGTAGAAGAAAGAGAAGGATCAGTGCCTGCTGTGAGAGGATGACTGGGGGTCCTGCCACCATATGTCCATGCACAGGCCCTTTCTTCACAGTCACAGGGCTGGAATCTGTTTGGATGATATTCCTCTTTTGAATAATTCCATAACTGCTTTTAGGTGATGGATTTTCCTCCTCAGAAGATAGTGGAAGCTTAGCATTAAATACCATCCTTAAATACCAGCCATGATCCTGTGCTCAGTAGACCTCAAAACATGGACTTTGATGCTCAAGTAAGAAAAGACCATTTTGCGGGAAAAAGAGAATAAAAATATTCTCAAAGTGCTGTTGGTTTTCTGTCTTTGCTCTTGGGTTTGTTCTTTTGTTGGTTGGTTTGTGTTTTCTTTTCCTAGAGCAAATTTGCCAAGTGTTAAAACCAGGCCAAATCTAAACCTTGATACATTTATGGCCTTACTCCTCACACTGCTGTGTCTGGATGGACTGTATGGAAGGTTCTCCCAGCACAGCCTTTTCCTATTGCGTTAACAGTAAGTCAGAACTCACAGTGTTGATCACCTGCCTCTCAGACAGCATGTTTCTTTGTATTTGCTTGTGCCCAAAGTACCTCAGTGGTTTCCATATCTAATAATGCAGAAGATAGTAATTTGCATGATACAGAGACTGGATAAGAGCTGTAGATAAATGTGTTCCTTCTGAACAAGGTGGATTTTGCAGCTTGGGTCCTGTTGGAACTCCTACCAGGCTGTGTCCCATCCAGAGAGGTGTCACCAGTTAGTCATGGTCTGGAGGCTGGGTGGCACTCAGACCTTCCAGGTACCATGTGGTGGAGTAGAAACAGAAAGATGGGGCAGAAGCTGTCCAGGGCTCAGTCTGGTGAAAAAACTACTTGAATTAGTGTTAAATCTCTACTAAAGCAAGCATTTCTTGTAAGGCTTTTCCCTGTCAGAATATGGGCAAAAGGGAGCAGAGCAGTTAGGGGCAGGGAGTGATGTGCACTTTGGATGAGGATGCTTTTCACTCATCTGACAGAAGCTCTGGGACCTTCTGCAGATGTCCAGCACTGCAGCCTGTGCTTCTCTGCTGTCACAGGCTCAACGCTGAGGTGTGAGCATTATGTAGCAGTTATGTTCAGCTGTATTGGGGATTGACTACTAAAACTGGGGTACAACTGTGAAGCCTGAGCCTGCAGAATGCTATCAGCTGTCATAGTCTTCCAAGGAGTTATTGATATAGATATATTCCTACATTATATATCCTCTTAGTTCACAGACACCCAACCTCTTGCTTCTCTGGGCTTCATCTGTGTATGATGAGTGAGTGAGCCTGTGGCTCTGCTTCTCTGACAGGCACCTGAGTGCAGGCTGAAGTGCTGCCACTCTCCTGTGAAGCCACAGGAAGTGTTAATGATTCAAGTTAAGAAAGACCTTCACTTCCTCCTCCTGTGCTTGTAGGGCTGAGCTGCCACAGAGGCTGCAGTGTCCACCCTGGTAGCCACGGGCAAAATGGACCAGGAAACCCTGGGAAGCATTGTCCTCCTCGCCATTGTCACCTTGATAAGTGTTGTCCAGAACGGTAAGACAAAAATAAGCATTTGCTTAAGGGCTAAAGGGGACATGAGAAAAGTTCAGGATGATGTATGCTGATCTGAAATTTGGATAGATAATCTCTGGTTATAACTATATGTGTGCTTAGACATGACTTTGGCTTTAGAAATGAAGTGATTTTCTAAATGTATAATTTTCCATGCTGTTGTTGCAGTACCTTGGCAGTAGCATAGTCCTAATCCATGGTATGGAGTGAGTTTGTTACACAGATGTCAGCTAATGAAAGGGATAACATGCTGAGGTACCCTGTAACAACATACATTTCAATTTGATGGCTGAGACCTCCTTCCCTGGCTGAAATCCCTAATGTGGGTGGGCAGAGCTGCTCTTCAGCTGGAGCCTTGCCACCATGGTGAGGGGCTGGGGCTCCAGTGGGCTCTGTTGGGTCAGACCTTCACACAGAGCTGGGCAAAGGGGGCAGAATTGCGCCAACTCATCGGAGGTTTGGGTTATTTGTGGCAGGCAACTCTCCTGCTTTCCTGCATCTCCAGGTTCTGCAGTCCAGCTAATCTCGGTTAACTGCAGTCCCAAGAACACTGTGTATTTACTCTAATGGAGAAGTTTCTTTTTTTCAGCTCTTATTCAGAACTCTGTAGTCCCTATGATTCTTCAGGGTGTTTTAAATAAAACAACAAGTTTCTCTTCTCATTTTAATGAGAATCATCTCTTGCATCATCTCTTGCAAGTCCTTAACCAATTTAGCAGGAAATTCTGCCCAGAATACAGAGAAGGGAGTCTGTTTTAGCCCAGCTACTCTGAGATGGCCCAGGTTCACGAAGAGCCAGCAGTGGGATGAGGGGTTGATGCACATGCAAGCAATCTTCTGTGAAGGCTTCTTGGTAGGAATGGGAGATTCCCAACAAGCGCAAACTCGACATAGCTCAGTCCTACTAAATGGGCTATTCTTGGGCTGCTGCAGAGAGGGGAAGTGGTGGGAGCCTCAATGTAAGCCTGGCTCCAGAAAGCAAAACCAAAAAAGCAATGTGGACTGGTTGAGTTTCAACATAGGCAGTAAATGCCACATGGTTTAACCCAGGCCTGGTTTCTGGTAAATGCACAGTGTGTGACATCACCTGAATACAGCATGGTGGGATCAGAGCGCATATCATAGTAAGTGTCAAGTATGCATTTCTTGCTATTTAACCAAATGACTTTATATACCAGGTTTTTCCCCTCTCACTCTGAAGGATGGGCATTCGCCTTCCAGCCTGCCACACACTTCGTCTAAAGAAATCTGCCTGTGAGATTATTGACTCCACTGCTGTGAGCAGGCAGTGCAACACTTGGCAGAGGACTTAGCATGCCAAGTACGAGTGGCACGAAGCTCTGAACCATGATTTCAGACCTTGCATCATCTGATTTCCTCCTCCCAGGCTTTCTGTCTAGAAAGGCTGGACTGATAGGAAGTCCTGCAACAAATGGAATAACTAAGGTGGCATACATGCTTGTCAAGAAATATTAGTTGTACTGAACTCTTGCTGTGGCTTTGGTTCAGCAAAGAACTTGGGCAGCTGCTTGACTGTCTCTAAGTGCACGAATTCAGCACCACTTAAATTCAGGTTTAAATGCTTTTCTGCATCTGATGCAGGATTAGAAATCAGTTTGGGTGAAAGCTAGAAGTGGGTTGTGGTGCTGCCCCAGTCTGACGTCCATTTACTGTCATCTTATTCATACTGGGGATCTCCAGATCCTACAGAATGACTTGTGAGGCTGGATGCTGCTGATCCTCACACATAGCTTTTGGTTTTGTTCTTTCATTAGAGGGATGTTGCAATTCAGAAGCTTTTTGGGTAAATCAATGGTCATCACTGAGCAGATCAGGCACTCACTAGGTGGAAGCATCAGTGCATGGTTTCTATTGGCATGAACTTGTGAAACAGCCAGGCTTGGACTGAACTCTTGAACATTAACTTCACTAGAGTGGGACTGCAGTGGCTCAGACTCAGAGCAGCCTGAGCAGCTTTGTAGCTTCAGGGCATCATCTCCTGGTGTAGCTGAGCTGACTTAAGCCCCTCAGCTCCAGCCCTCCCTGTTTACTCATGCCATTTCACCTGGGAAATCACCCTCTTGTCTTGAGGTTCAGAGTAAAGAGTGGGAAATATAACCATGGGGTTGCAAGCTGCTTCAAGCTGTAGTCTCCCATTTCCCCAATGGCAGGTTAACAGGAGCCCAACATTGCTGAGATGTGAGCACAGCTTTGCAGCAGGGACTGCCCCTGGATGTGATCTGTCAGCTCTGCTCTGGCCCTTTGCAGTGCTTCAGCCCTGTAGGCAGGTTAATAACCCCATGCCAAAGGCTTAGGTCATGGGTGGATGGAGATGCTGAGAGCTCTCGGTGACTGGCACTGGATGGTGTCTGCCCTGGGTCCTCCAGGGCAGGTACTCCCGGCACCAACCAGTGCACTGTGCTGGTGGAGGTGGGAGGATCTGCAGCCTGGCTCAGATGGGGGCACTGGCTTAAACCACTGCAGGTCTTCCTGGAGAAGACTGTGCATACTCAGGGAATCACTCAATCTTGGAAGGCAAAGTACTCAGTCACTTTTAGTGAAGGTGATGAGCATACAAAATACCCAGCTACAGCATGAGTAAGGGGAAAAGTGAGGTAAATCGTCAGTTTCCAGGGATAAAATCCTGGAGCATATCAGTGTACCCTTCTACTGTTATAATAATGTCTTTCCTGGCATGTTATGTATATATATATATATGGCTAGTATTCTAAATCATGAAGTTCTTTGGGTACACTGTGATGGGATGCACAACAATACAAAGCTTGCAGCTGGTAGCCTGCCAGGGCTCTTTCTCTGGTGTATTTAGACTCATGATGGATGGTCTCTGGTTTAGTGTCATCAGATAAAATGTGTTAGTCAAGCACATGATACATTATCTTGAAGTGCTGCAGTTTTGCAGCAGCTAACACCCTGGCGCAACACTGTTGCTTTAAAGGGGGGTATGCACAGGATGGCCACATAGAGATCAGGCACGAGGACCAGCTTCTCAATGTGCCTTTCTGGAAAATGAACCAGAGCTGCAGGACATCCCTGGTTCAGCAAATGGGTGTTGTTCAGAGAATAGATTCCCTTGTCTCTTTGACTTGTTGTAGGGTGAGAGTTGGGGTTGGCAGCTCTGGCTGGAAAGCTTTTATCCTATAGGGGCCCAAAGGGCTGAGTCAGGGCTGTAATTTTGCAGCAGAGGTGCAGGCTTCCAGAAGTGCAGTAAGGGAGAGAAGCAGGGCTCAGGGTTAGGACCCTGCTACCAGTCACATACAGACATGTGGGGATGTCTGAGGTCGCACTACACTGTACTCTTGCACAAAGGGTTTGGTTATACCTTGGTGACAGAGTGAGGATGCTGGCCACATCCTGCACCTCCACACACCCATGTCCTCTCCTGCCGTTCAGCCTGGGTGTTCTTGAGACCACAAAGACCAGCTTCTGCAACATCTCCAAATAACGTCTCAGAATACTCTGTGGTTCTTTAACAGCTTTCTTTGCAAGCAAAGTGGAGCATGAAAGCAAATACTGCAATAGCAAGGGGTTCCAGCGATCAGGATCCTCCGCCTTCGATCGCCTCTACACTGCCAAGTGAGTAGGCAAGCCCTGAGGAGCCACTGGGGGAAGAGAAAGGTCCGTCTCTCTCTTCATTAAGTTTTAAAACAAACCCTTTTGGAGTCAAAAGGTGGGCTCCCAATGCCCTCAAATTAAGGTTTCATCTGCAATCCCTTGCTGTGTGCATTGTAGCAGTGTTCAGACCCGTAGTTCTCTAATATGTTTGCTGGTGAGCCCATCTCCCTTCTGGACACTGTGCTGTGTTTATGTTGGACTTTCAGCCCTTTGAGTACAATGTCCCTCATTTGGGACCCACCTCACTCAGCAGTAGCTAATGCTGGAATGGTGATGATACAAGCACAGCCAGTGTTCTGAGGCACTGTGGCTCTAAAGAAGAGAGCTGGTGGAGAGACACCAACTCACTGAGGAGCAGGTCAGTGGCAGAGCTCATACAAACCCCTTGGTCCACAGCATCTCCCTTGGCACGTGGCTCTCCTCTTTGTACCTGTTGTCTTTGACACCCCTTTAGGGAGAGAAGAGGATAAATAATTCTAACACAGAAGAGAAAACGTGAAACACTTTTTATTGCCTGTGAAGTACTGATGATGTGTTTGAAACTGGATGGGATGTCCGAGCCCTGCCCTTCACACGTGTCCAACCTCTGCCAAGGGCAAAGTGCTTCCCTCTCAGAAAGCATTCCCAGCCAAAGGAGGCAGCTGGAAATCATTCCTGTTCCCCTGCAAAGACACGTGTTAACTCTGTGAGACACTCCTATTTGCAGTGCGATTTTCCTTTTGTTGGTTCCATGCAGTTTTCAATGCCAGTAACATGATTAATATGACTTAATTACAAGGATTTTCCAGGCCAGTAAAGCACACAGCATCTATTATACACGTGCCTTGATCAAACAGGTTAGAGGAGGAAAGCTTTCCCTGGTGCCAGGCATGTGCGCAGGGCGGTTTGTTTTCCTCACCGGGCAGGACAAAGGCATCAATTATCCGAGTGAGGGAGCAGGGAAGCAGAGGTGCGGGTGAGGCAGCATTGTGTTCAGGCACGGCAGGCAGTAAAAACCCACCCGCAGTAGTTACTGCAGCCCAAATCCACAGTTTGCCGGTGAAACACGTTGGGTTTGTTTCTGTTTCCCTGTGTTCTGATTTCTCTTGTGCAAATCCCTCCCTAGCCAGAACTGCGGACACGCGTACCCCACGTTCCTCGCTGTGCTCTGGTGTGCTGGACTTCTCTGCAGCCCAGGTAATGCTCATTGATGGCTTTTCCCTTCCACCTTGCACTGCTTTCAGCAAGGGATGGTGAGTGCTTTTTAGGTGATTCCTCTCCTGCGCACTTCTGGCACGGTTTATGCCAACAGACATGTTCCCAGACATCTTTCAGGACAGTTTGGGCAAGGGGCATTTCCCATATAGGCATTACAGATGAGATCCCTCTATTCTGGATGAACAGTTTAGTACTTGAATGCTGGATGCCACATTATTCACCCTCAGGACTAGAAATGGGCTCATTTGATTACATTGCCAGAGCTGCAGCCCTTCCCAGTGCTGAGGGCAGCCCCGGAATATTTACCTACATTTCTGTGCTCCCCTTCAATGCAATTTGAGTTTGCCTGAGGTTAAGATGAGTGCTCTTCTGAGGTCTCTGGGTTTTATTTTTGGAAAAGAGATGTTCCTGACCAGAAGAAGAGAGGGGTTTGCCTGCAAGTGTGGGGAAAGCTAGAACTGAAGAGAAAGCCCTTATTTATGTGCTCAGAAATGAGTACTGGACCGAAGTATAGTCCTCCACCTGCTCCTAGAGAAATGCATCTGTCAGCTGCGTTTTACTTCTGGTAAAGACAGTGCCTGAGCCAACACCCTCCTTCCTGAGCCTGATACGGCAACACTGTGTTTCCAGTGGGGATGAGTGTGTGCTGTGCAGTGGGCATAGCTGAGGGCAAGATTGTACCCACACAGTCATTAGAAAAGCCAGAGCAAGGGCCAGGCAAGTGCTCTGTTTCCCATGCACAGGTCTCCGATCTGGTTCAGGCACTCATCCCATAGCCCAAGGCTGCAGGTTCCAGTTTCTTGGTCAAGCACAGGCAGTGGATGGGAACAGTATGTACAGTGAGACCGGAGCTGGTGTTTGTAACATCTTATCCTACCCTTTACCCAGCTCCTGCCGCCTTTGCTGGCCTGATGTACCTGTTTGTGAGGCAGAAGTACTTTGTGGGCTACCTGGGGGAGAGGACTCAGAGGTAAGGACTTGCAGAGGCTCTTCATGAAATCGGGGATATAGCAGCAGTGCAGCTGGATGCTGCCACTTCCAGAGGCACAGCTGCCGGCTCACAGTGCTGCCTGCAATGGCTGCTTGCATGGCATGGCACAGAAAAGCCTATGTCCTCTGGGAGAAGCTGTGGGAGGCATGGGAGGTGCAGTGACTCCGGGATGAGGGGAGCTACAGGAACAGAGCAACTGCTTCAGTGGCTCCTGCTCACACCTCTGTGAGCACACGTGTTTGTGCCACTCTTTGCACAAAATCATCCTTTTATATTACAAAAGATCATTACACACATGCAGAACCAGATTGTCCCACAGGCTGCAATAACAGAGAAGACTTCTAAGTCCCTCTGAGCGGCCACTTTTGTAAGCAGTAGCCTATGCTGAGCACAAGAGGCCAAATCTAGATCCAAATGGATGCTGAAAATGGCATTGAAGACCTTGCAACTACCTTGAAATAACAGAGCGGAAATTTGCCCAATCCATCTCAGCCACAGGGTCTTTTTTCAAGGCCTCAAAACCAGAGTCCAAAGTCTGAGGGCTTCTTTCATGAGCTAACATGCATTAATGTTAAATGGCTTTTTCCCCTTTCTGTCTCCTCAGCACTCCCGGTCACTTGTTTGGAAAGCGCATCATTTTGTTCCTGTTCCTCATGTCTGTGGCTGGAATACTCAACTACTATCTCATCTTCTTTTTTGGAAGTGACTTTGAAATGCACATAAAAACCATAACCAGCGCAATCTCTCCATTGTTGCTCATACCCTAGCTCCCCACAGCACTGAGAGGGTCAGCATGCTTAATGTATCAATACCCAGAAGCAGCCATAATTCAACTGTTTAAGAAATGAACCCATAACCCTTTTAGGTTGCTGTAAATCTCATGCTTGATGGGCTTTGTAGCTTGATTTAACCTTGCTTTTTCCTTCAGGAAAAAGATTTAGCATGGGCACTTGGCATGCCCACAGAATGGTAACATTTTCCAGTTAATTCTTCAGTTTTTTTCTCTAAACTGCAGTTTGTGAGCTGATTGCATGACTGGAAGGGACATTGTATGCTTGCTTCGTAACTGTGTTGTACTTGGCTTTTATTCCAAGACCCAGGAGGCCCTCAATGTTATTCCTGACCAATGGCTTCTGCAGTTATCCTCATGCACAGTCAGAGCCTTTCGCCAGCATCCCACACACCTTGGCCCAGCAAAGGCATGGACCAGCTTCTTCACCTACCCTTCCCCTCCCACTTGTTGGTGACAGAGCTCCTGCTGCTGCAGGGCAGCAAATTGGCCTCTGTCTGGTCTTCCTTGATAACTATTCATGTGTGTAATGCTCTTGACACTGATCTCATCTACTCCTCAGCCTTTTTGTTCTTCCAGAGATGTGGAAAGGGGTCTTGAGTAAATGAGGAGCTGGAGTATCAACAGGGGGGTTGGATTTGGTATGCTTGGCTTTGTTTAATAAAACAGTATAAAAGGAAGAAATCTGTTTGCTCCCATCTTCTGTGCCTGGTGCATGATCCTTGTGCTCCACAGCCCAGCAGCTGGCTAGTAAGTGGAGCGAGAGCAGCAGGACCGGGCTCATTGCAGCCCTGCATAGACATGAGTTGAACAGCTCCTTCCTTATTAGTAAGTTCAGTGTTCTGCCTCTGTCTCTAACAATGTGCCCCTACAAGTCCATACTGAGGAGCGACTGGATTAGAGAAGCGAACTGAGGTAGGCAAACAGGCCGGTGCAATCTTTCTGAGCATTGCTACCCTATGAGTGCTTAAGCTTTTAAGCCTGTCTGATTACTGCATGCGGAGTGGGTAAAGCTGTATTTTATGACTCCTTTGGGAGGGACAGAGACAGGAACTCCTCGCTCTGTGAAAAGAGGGTTTGCAGAGCTGTTGGCAAAAGCAGGCACAGAAATCTGCCCTCCTTTGTCCCACTGCTAGGCTGGTGGGTTTTGTTGCTGCCTCATGGGGCAGAGGCACTTGTGCACAGCCACTCTCCTCTGCACCCATTCACACTGCCAAAATAACATACATGGGGTTTTGCAGTCTTCTACAGGAATTTTAGATGTGAAAGGTTAATAATAAACATTTATTACTTGATGATTAGTTAATGAATGTTCTCACTGGTTAGAATAGCTAATTTAAAAGATACACTCTAGCCTCCTAACTTTATAGCTGCTGAGACACCTTATTCCTGGGTACAGTGCCTAGGTTCCTTCCCTCCCCTCCTCCTCAAATGACTGTAACACACTCCAAACTGCATCACATCATGTCTCTTTGCCACCCTTTCTCTCCACAGCTCCTCGGCAGACTCCCATCCTTGGCAGTAACCCATGACCCTTCTGCCCCATGGGGTCACCCCACCGAGGGAAGGCAGCACCTCAGGAGGAGAGGGGTAGCCCCTGCATCCTGGAATTACAGACGTCTTCCCCATTGCTGGTATCGGCAATGTCACACTGTCACCACTGTTAGCTGGCTCAGAGGAGGAGATGGTTTGTTCACAGCACCACAGTCCCTGATTTCCAGCCAGCCTGGTCTCCCTAAGGTCTGAGACTTGGTTTAGGAGACCATTAGTTGTGGATTTGACCGTCCCAACCGTTTGTGTCCTCCTTGTAGGTCTCCCCAGCTGGATGAGTCTCCCTGGTGCCTTTTTGTCCTCTATAGTAAGAAGTAGCTCACTTGACTTCTCTCTGATATGTTCTGCTAGCGTGAGAAAGGGTTCTCCACCAGTCAGCTGTAAAGGGCAGATGATTCAAATGTCTATTGCAGCTCTCTCAGCCCCCTCTGCTGACTCAATAGTTGGTTTCTACACAGATGTATTTAGGAAGTATCAAGTCATCTTCTGAAGGAACTAAGGTCCATTTTTTGCTGTAATATTTTATTGTGCAAGAATATCTCCTACTTATTTCCTCAAAGCTTTTCTAATAACAAAAGAGAAGAAAATGTAGGAAAAACCTATTTTCCATCTAGCTGTATATGGAAAAGGTGATAGTGTCAGGCAAACAGGTGGTACACTACGTAAATTCTCTGTGTATGTCACACTGTTGGTTTAAGCCCAGCCTGCAACTAAGTACCACGCAGCTACTGGCTTGCACACCTCTACTCCCTAATGGGATGGGAGGGAGAATTGAATAAATGTAAAAATGTGTGGGTTGAGGTAAGAACAGTTTAATAATTGAAATAAAAGTAAAATATTAGAATGATAGAATAAGATTTACTTCTATTCTATATTGTAGTATTTATTATTATTATTATTGAAAGAATAGAAAAACCACAAGTGATGCACAATACAACCACTCACCACCCACTGACCAATACCCAGCTGGACCCAAGCAGTAATCTGCCCTTCTGAGTAACTCCTATGAGTTTCTATACTGGGCATGTCGTGCTGTGGTATGGAACTTTCATGGCCAGTTTGGATCAGGTGTCCTCTGCTTCCTCCCAGCTTCCTGTGCTCATCCTCACTGGCAGAGCATGAGACTGAAAAGTGTTTGATCAGGGTAAGCACTACTGAGCAACAACTAAAACGTCTGTGTGTTATCAGTCAGCGCTGTTCTCAGACTGAAGCAAAACCACAGCATTGCGCCAGCTACGAGGAAGAAAATCAACTCTATCCCAGCCAAAAACAGGACATCATGTTACAGGCAAGCCCTGTGGTTGCATTTGCCTTCCCACTCTTCCTGCAAAAGGCAGTCAGTGTCAGAGGTTTTGGGGCTTTCCCTGCTGTGTTAGACAACTCCAGTTTTTGGTTTTGGCAGTAAACCCACCCTGATCTTGTCAGTAGTTACCAGAACTTTGCACACCAGCTACTCAGCAGGTTGCAAACATGGGCTCCTTGCAGGGGTTTGGAACCAGATGACCTTTAAAGGTCCTTTTGAACCCAAACCATTCTATGATTCTGTGACTTTATAGATCCATGCACAAAAATACACAGCTACTGTAAAAGTTGTGCAGGTGCATACTGGGGTCACATATACATAAACCTACAAGGACCTACTGAGCTGTGATGGATGTGAGGACATGGCTGGTGGCGGAAGTGTCAGTCCTCTCTGACATCTCCTGTTCAAGGCTGGTTTGCAAGCTCCAGGGCCAGCACCCATGTTTGATGCAGCGCATGGCACAGCAGCTCCTGGCCTGGCATGGGGGCTGTATGTGAAGAGCTATTGCTTTCTCATCCTGCTGATTGATTGCACTGATACTGCTAATTGTCCTGTTTGGTGTGTTGCCAGTCTGTGGACTTTGCTCGCGCATAAAACCCCACGTACATGCATAGACATTTTGTCTGTGTGTGCATCACACAGACACAGTGTGTTTACTTACTATAGCTGTGTGTGTATATGTATGTATGTACAGTAGGTGCTGAGTCATGAGAATGGTCGAGGCCTTCCAGGGAAGGCAGGGAAGTAGGCTGCTCAGGCACCAGCCCTCTCACAGAGCACAGGCTGCGTACATCAGAGACTGCGGAGGCTGCTGGAAGCTGGGCTGTCGCAGGATGCTTTTGATCTGCTGACAAAGGCCTGAAGTACACGCGATGCTCCTGTCACAGTAACCGCATCTGCTTCCGTACAGCGCTACAACCCTCTAGTGGAAAGTCGGTCCTATCGGCACGCCGGTGCCTGGCCATGGGATAAGTGGTTCCTTTGAGGTTTGAAGCCTGATGGTGATGGAACAGAATCCACATTTCTGAACAGATGCATTGTTGCTCTCAAATGCTGCTTTTTATTCTGGAACATAGGAGGCCTAGTCCTGAAGCTGGACCCCTATCATACCCATCCCAAAGAGCAGCCCTGCTTAGTGCAGGATCTGAGCAAACAGGCAACATCCCAGTGGGATAAGAAAACTGTGCACACCACCCACAAAAGATTCCTGCAGTATTTTCCAAATTCCCGGTTTCCTACAACTTGCAAAACCAGCCTGTGCAGTATCAGCTTCATCTGAGTCACATTTGTGCTGAGTCAAGTTTCCAAATGAGTCTCTGAGTATTGGACGAACAGCTCTTCTGGCATGGAGGAAAGGCTGGCCCTGGGCAGGTTCTGCAGCTCCCACCTGCTCTGAGAGACTTTCTTCCAGGTGAGGAGCTGGTTTAACACTCACAGGAACTTTCCAAATGCCCCTTCCAGATGGGATGCTGCAAATCACCAACCACTGGCTCAACTCAGTGGTTGCCTTTTTCCCATGAGCGGAATGCTTGGAAATAGTCCACCCTTAATAAGTGGATAAGTGAAAGGGCAGTACAGAATGAGAAGAGTGTTAAAAGTATTCCCTGGGTGATTGTGAATTGGTCTCATGTCCCAGCTGGAATGAGCAGGATGAGCATTTCCATGGAAAAGCCCCTTGGTGATCTGCAGAGCCTGGCAGAGCCCAGCAGCACCCTTGCAGGAGGCATGGTGACTCCAGCAGGGAAGTCCCATCAGAGCGTCCAAGGGACAAATACAAACTTCACAGTCCCTTTGGGTAATGAAGTCTGATGTCTCTGGCTGTCCAGGAGGGTGCAGGACATCTCAAACTGTGGCTCCTCTCAAGGAAGCTCAGTGCCTCAGAGCATTAGGATGCAGAAGCAGGCTCTGCATTGCTAACTGCCTGCAGCAGAGGAAGAGCTGCTTTCAACAGCACTGTAGTGAACCTCAGGAAAACACGTCCTGTGGAGAGGAACAGCTCAAGCTGCTGCCTGTTCACTGCCCCTTGGTGTACCTGCCCTGGCAGAGGGAGGCTGTGGGAGGAGAGCATCAGCACTGCTCCATCCATCCTGCCTGCCAGAGACAGCATCTGACTGCTCCCAAGCAGCACACAGAGACACGAAATCTGGCAAGAGTGAGATTTCTACCCCAAAGGATAAACAGCCTCCACAGTGAGCTGGTTTTCCCTTTAGAGGAGAAATAAATAACTTTTCAATTTCAGCTGCAGGGATCTTCACACTGTGAGATGATTTCATCAGACAGACAAGCTCCTGGGGCTTCGTGCTGGCTGCCTACTGAGCTGCTTGGGTGCCATCCACTGGATGCTTCCTGCTCATCTCCAGGGGAAGGGAATTGGGCACCAAAGGGCCAGCAGTGATGTGGGGCAGGAGAGCAAATAGGGGGTGTTTTTCATCTGAAAAAAATAAGGTGTGGTGCTGCTGCAGTGGAATTCAATTCGTGGTTACGGCAGTGTTGTTTCTGCTGCATTGGAACTGGCAGGGATTACTTGTGTACCATGATCTCCTGCTAGGCCAGGGATGATTTGGGAGGCTTAGGAGAAGGGCTGCTGCCTCCTGCACTGCTATCTGCCACCGCTTGTACAAGAATATGGTTGATATATTGTTCCTGCATTTTCCCAAGGGGATACCCCCCTGCAGTGAGCGGAGACATCTTCAACTAGAGGGGACAGCCTGGCCCAACAAGAGCAAGAGCCCCCTCAGTGCTCTGGGGTTAAGCAGAGCATCACAGTGTCTCCTGGCCAGCTGCTGCACGCTTTTTGGTTTGTGTTTTGTGCTGCAGCGAAGGAATTTCTTTTCAAAGGGCAGCCCCAGCCTTCCCACTGCCCTCAGCGGGCAGGAGGGGATGGTGCACATCCCCACCAGCAGCCACGGCTGTGGTCCTGCTGCCTGCCGTGTCCCTGTGCTCTCCAACCTCCATGGGAACCATGTATCCTTGCTGGTGGACAGGTGCTGGTGGGCAGAATTCCTTCCTTCCCTCACACTAGACAGCTTCAGCCATAAATCAAAGCCAGCAGTCATTTATCAGCATTTAAGTTACAGCTTAGCCCTGACCTATGTTTAACAATACTGTGGCTTAGAATCATAGAATCACAGAATGGTTTGGGTTGGAAAAGGACCTTAAGATCATCCAGTTCCAACCCCCTGCCATGGAACACCTTTCACTACACCAGGCTGCTCCAAGCCCCATCCAGCCTGACCTTGAACACTGCCTGGGATGGAGCTTTCACAGCTTCTTTGAGCAGCTGCTCCAGTGCCTCACACTCTCAGTAAAGAGCTCCTTCCTTATATCCAATCTGAACTTCCTCTGTTTAAGTTTAAACCTATTACCCCTTGTCCTATCACTACAGCTCCTGAAGGTGAATTTTTTCCCCCTTTTATCGACTCTTTTTAACCCATCTCAGCACCCTGATTTCCACTGCCACAAGTGGGGACCCAACAGAAATACCTGTGGAGCTCACAGGGTTTCCTCTCCGCAGGGTGTCAATGCTGTGCTGATGTCTTAGTCTTGATGTGCTCACACATGGGTGGGGTTTCCTTCCCTTAGTTCACACTGAGTTGTTGCAGAGTCATGCAGAGGCCAATCCCTGCTTCTCCCACCTCCTGCTGTCCGTAGGATTGAAGCAGCATCCCATCAGTGCACAAAGCACAACTGTACCTGGGTCCTGCCAAGCTTTCAACCTCTGCTGCAGATCTGGCAGCACAGACTACCCATGACATACTAACGACAGCTCACAAATGGAAAACAGCAGCAGGAAAATCTGCCCAGGCAAGTCATGGGGACCAACATCCTTGCCAACTGTTGCTTCTCTCACTCACTGTTGGTTTAACAGCTCCTGGGCTGCTGTATTCCAGAAAAGTACTTTTATTTCCCAAACAGGGGCTGAAGTTTGTATTTAATTTTTCAATTTAATTTGTTTTTGCTGGGCAGGAGGATGTAACCCCTCTGACAGGGCTTCACTGCGGGCAGCACAGTTTTGGCTAAACAGAGGTTGCTCATAAAACACCAGTTCCAGCTTGCTGACTAAAGTCAGCTGAACTTCTGCTGTTCACACACAAGCGACACTGCCTTGGAAACTCTCCCTTTTATAAAAGGGAGAAATGGAGAGTGGAAAGGTAGGTGAACAGTGACACCCACTCCCCTTTCACAGCCCAGTCTCCCCAGTAAGGTGCCCTGGGCCTGTGGGCTGTTTACTCCCATGGGATGCTGGTGGGTCCCCATCCCACTGGAGCCACCGCTTCCCTCTGGCACTGCACACATCTCGCTGAGCCCAGCGTGTCTCAGATGCTGCAAGCCCTGAGCTCGAGACTTACTACATTTGCACTGCAGTGGTACCTAACTCCAGTATTACACTGTACAATATGTTTGCAAGAGGCTGCCCTGAACTCTGGGGTGTTGAGTGTCCCACATCACCTCTTGCTCTGTGGTGAGGTGCTCCTCCCTCCCCTCTCCACCCCCAGATCCCCTGCAACACGTTTTGGTTTCTCCCCGTGCTGTGTGGTCTGAGGAGCTGCCAGCTGGCAGCATGTTCAACAACCTGATTTGGAGCAGTGGGACCTCACCGGGGTCACATTCCTGGTATTCATCAGGCACAGGGTGTGAGACCTGCTGGGTGTTTGTTCCCTGTGGGATGCAGAGATCCTCATCCGTACGACCATGGGCATTCTGGACCTCCTGACAGGGCAGGACACACAGGGCTGCCCAGGTTAACCTTTCATACTGCCAAGCAGGCACCTGGCCAGGTCTCCCACTTGCTGCCACCATGCAAATCGTGAGTGGCAAGTGAAGGTCAAGACATGAGGTTGCATATGGCGAGGCTGCGGTTTCACACACTGCTGAGCACGCTTGACAGCTTGCAGGCGCTGGAAGGAGATGGCCCATAACTCCCCTGTGCTTTTCCCAACCCTTGCTTTCCCAGTCCTGACCCCGGTATCTCATCCCCACCTTTGCTTTAGCTGCAGCACCCCACAGATCTTTCCCTGCTCCAGACCACCACCTCAAATGGCAGAAGACCTCCCATTCCTTCAGGTTACAGCAGTCTGCAAAGCATCTGAGGGGCCAGAGCTGCTGCAAGATTCATGCAGGGTGGGGAGCAAAGGGCACAGCCTCTGCCCGTGGCTGTGAGTTGTGTTTGGCGTAGCGTAGCTAAGGTTGAGGACAGGGGATGCCTGGGTAGTTATGGTGTTAAACTTGAGATCAGAGGTGTCACCCTGTGCAGGTCCAGCTGCTGCTTTTAAACACAGCCAGAAATCATGGGAGGCTTGGAGAGTGCCGCTGTGTTTGCCCTGTGCCTATACCCGTGCACAGGGATCTGCTCTAAGCCACCATCAGGGGCAGGATCACGTTGACAAGAATTTTGACTAGCACAGCTGATGCGTTGATGAATTTCTGCTCCCAGCTACTTTTGCAGCACACACCGTGGCTCTCCACCGCGGTGAGGGGAGCAGAGCGGTGATGCGTGCTACAAATCAATTAGGAGACACCTTGGCAAATCTGTTCCTTTGTTAAATGATTCAGCAAATGATGACAGGATGGTACAAGAGGGGTTTATTAGTGCAGTGTGAAAAATTCAGCACTGTAAATGAAAGGAAGATCAGTCGAAAGGCCCTCAAGACCGTAGCTGGATAGGGCTTGCTCTCTCCCTCCACCAGCAGATGACCATCAGTAACATGCAAACCTCAAGCCTGGATGGCACCAACCTACACTGGGGCTTGCAGTGGGGAAGGAGCCTTTTCCTAACATTTCCCAGGGGAGGAGACTTCTCTGCCAGCCCAGGGCACAATGCAGTCCTTGTGCTGGAGCTCTGCACAGCCACCCCACAGGGTAGCTTCACAGGGTTGTGTGAAGAGTCTCCTCGTGGCTTGGGTGAGTAGACAGGTTCTGGGGCTCGTGGTGATGCTGAGCAGCACCCCACTGAGTGAGCATCCCACTGGCATCCACAGTCCACCTGAGGAAGCTCACACAAGCAAAATGTGCCTTGACCTCCTGTATTGCAGCCACTTGGAAGCAATATGAGGCAAGACTGTTAAAAATTAGAATTGTTTATCAAACAATATAAGAATGTATTGTAAAATGTTGGAATGATAGTATTGCGAAATGT
>JAOEHY010032318.1:39689-53620 GCA_025447955.1 Psilopsiagon aurifrons
GATACTGGAAGGCTGCTATGAGGTCTCCACACAGCCTTCTCTTCTCCAGGCTGAACAGCCCCAACTTTCTCATCCTAACTTCATATGGGAGGTGCTCCAGTCCCATGATCATCCTCATGGGCCTCCTCTGGACTAGTTCCAACAGTTCCGTGCCCATTTCATGTTGAGGACACCAGAACTGCACACAGTATTCCAAGTGAGGTGTCCTGAGAGCAGAGCAGAGGAGCGGGATCATAAAATCATAGAATAGCTACTGTTGGAAAGGACCTTAACATCATCTAGTTCCAACTAGCAGCTCCTTATCCATCCAAGGAGGTCTCCTGGCCCTCCTGTACCATTTCTTTCTAGTAGGGATGTATCGCTCCTGAGCTTGCAGCAGTTGATCCTTGAATATCAACCAACCAGAGTCTTGGGAGCCCTGCCCTCTAGGGCTATATCCCATGAAACCTTACTGTGCAGTTTCCTGAAGAGACCAAAGTCTGCTCTCTTGAAGTCCAGGGCAGTGAGCTTGCTGCATGCTCTTCTCACTGTACTTAGGATCTCAAAATTGACCATCTCATGATCGCTGCAATCAAGGCTGCCCTGGAGCGTCTCATTTCCAACCAGCCATGCCCTGTTGGTGAGGACGAGGTCAACCATGGCAGCTCTCGTTCTTTGCCCTTGACCTGCTGGTCATGCTCCTTTTGATGCAGCCTAGGATATGTTTGGCTTTCTGGGCTGCAAGTGCACACTGCCAACGCATATTCAGTTTTGCACTGTTAGGCGGAGAAAATTCAAGCCCTCTTAGAGTTTTTCACTTTCTGTTTTGTGTCAATATTTCTTTTTGTCAGTCAACTGTTTTTATGGATATAGATATTTTTAAAATAAACTTCAGTTATATTTTATGTTGTGACTACAAGCATTTCCTGACTTTTGACTTTCTCTTTCACTATCCACATTATTGTTTTCATTTTTGGAAAAAAAAAAAAAAAAAAGGAACCTTTAACTTAGAGAAGTTAAGGAATAAATAATTTCTTCATTTTTTTTCTAGATTACTGGATTGATAGAACATTAATGTTGGCTAACAGGGTAGAAACTACCTTTCTTCTTTGTTTCACTTCTATTTTCATAATGCTTTCTTAAAAAATATGACTAGAAACCCAATTTTTATATAACGTGAAAAAAGGACTTTTTTTGTAGATAGAAATAATTTCAAAAACAGTTGTGATATAATCAGGTCATTTTTTCCTAGCTGCTACAGAATTTTCACTTGTGCTCTATATAGTGAAATGTGGCTTTTTACCATAAATTTGTCAAGACTGAAATTCTGTAACTTGTTTCTCTTCTAATGGGAAAATTGGCTAAGAATCAATATAAACGAGGTAGAAGTCAGTCTGGCAGGTGGTGGTTATTAGTGTGATAAATAAGTAAAAGGTGGGAACATTTTTCTATTGGTATTGTGTTTGCCTTTAGTCAATATGATTTGTAGTTTCTCACTACTAAATGATCTGTAATTAGGTCTGGACTTGAGAGAAAGAACTGATGGTTTTCTTTGAAGAAGATACAAATAATTCACTAAGCTGCTATTCTTTAAATCAAGAATCCAGACCAATATAGAGAGGTGATAGCTAATTTACCACACAGTTTAGAGTAATGCTCATGAGCAGTTAATATAAAAATTGTGCAAATGCTGCTCATGAGCCTGCAAACACTATCTTTGATCATATTTCAGAAAAGAAAGAACAAAGAACTGTATGTTTAACCTAAAGTGCATTCATAACATGCTCTGTAAGTGGAAGTTATTGTACCCTACTAGAAGTAAATAGTTATAGACATAATGGAGGGAAATCAAGGAAAAAATCATCCAAATTCCCTCATAAAATTTAGCTGAAGGCAATCAGAACTTTTCCTGAAAGTGTTTGTCTTGAGAAGATGAACATTCAAAGTCAAAATATATTTTTAGTTGGTTTATATTGCTATGCTGCCTGCAGTTCAGTTGTTTTAAACTGTGGAAGTAGAACACTCTAAAAATAATTGCAAAAAAATAAAATGCTTAGGCAGACAGTCTTAAAATGGGGAAAAAAATAATACAAGGTAATTTCTTCCTCCAAATAGGAAAATAATACCTAGGATTTAAAACTGATTTCAGTGTCTTGTATTTTAGGGTGTTAACATGGCACATTTTTCATTCTCTATTATAGTTGATTCTTTTTTCTTATAAAAAAGTTGGAAAAAGGCATTTTGAGAGAAAGTGCAATGGCAAAAAAAAAAAGTAATCTATTGAAAAGTATAGCTTTTATGCTATAGAAAGGGTAATGACTTCTGTGGTTGAATGTTTTTCTGTTATTCTTCTCTCACTAGCTAAGTCTTCTTGTGACCTGATTTGCCTAGAGATTTCAGAATAAATGCATCACTCTCCTGTAATCTAACTTTTTTCTTCCTTTTTTTCTTTTTTTAAATTTGAATGAATAGATAATTGTTTGGAGCTGTTCCTTGTGAGGTCACCCTTGTTGGCTGTGGAATTTTGTCTTCTAAATTATTTTGCAACTGTTAATATCATATTCACAATGATTATATTCTTGAAACTGGACTAAAAAGAACAGCTGTATTTGACCACATTAAGGTAAATTTGCCTTTCTTCAAGGCTTTAAATTCTGGACAATTAAACCCAGTCTAGGTCACCTTCCATGCAAATTCAATTGATTATATTTCACAATGAAAATCAGATTCAAAATACTAGTCATGGCAGCAGGAAAATCTTATGTGAAATTCTGTTATTTTGTATGATACCATCTTTTAACAAACTGTATGAGTAACCATGTAGAATAACATATGACACAGTGGATTTAAATTGCTAAGAGAGACTAAAGAAGGCAAATCACTGCTAGATCTCACTGCTCTTACATAAAACTCAACGTAAAATTCATGTAGCTCTTCCTCAGTCTATAAAATAAGTATGGAATCCTCAGCCTCATAGATTCAGAAGTATAAAGAATGTGGAATGTGGAAATTCTTCTTGAAATATCCTCATCTCCTCAAGATGTTTTATTAATGGTTAAGAATATTTCAATCTTCCACATAAATTTCTTCTCAAGGAAAAATGAAGGTTTTCTTACAAAAAGAAAAACATTATATTTGATTAAACTGAAAGTTTGTGCAGATTTTGAAGGTAATTGAGTTTTCTAGTCATAGATATTTTTTCATTCCAATAGTTATCGCCTATTTACAAGTTTTACTTCATTGTGCTTTTTGGTGGGATTTTTTTTTTTCTTTTCTCCTGGTGGGATGGGGAGGACAATCAGAAGTTAAAACCCATGGGCTGAGATAAGAACAGTTTAATAATTGAAATGATGGAAATCGTAATAATAATCAGAAGAAAGAAGAAAAAAAGGAAGAATAAAATTCAGGAAACGTGATGCACAATACAATTACTCACCACACATGAGCAATGCCCAGCGTGTCCCTGAACAGTGATCAGCCCTTTGTAGCTACCTCCCCTCAGTTTATATACTGGGCATGATGTGCTGTGGTATGGAATATCCCTTTGGCTAGTTTGGGACAGGTGCTCTGTCTCTGCTCCCTCCTGGCTTCCCATGCACTTCCTCACTGGCAGAGCGTGGGAGACTGAAAAGTCCTGGATCAGGGACTTAACAGCAACTAAAACATCAATGTGTAATCAGAATTGTTCGCAGAGTGAATCAGAAAAACAGCACTGCACCAGCTACTAGGAAAAAATTAACTTTGTCCAAGGTGAAACCAAGATATAATTTAAGTGCTCCACTTTCTTCCATTTCTTCTGCCTCTGCAGTGAAATAATAGTTTATTATAAAAAGCCCCAACCAAACAGTAAACAAAACCTAGTAATATTTTCAAAATTGCATACTGATTAAAATGTCTACTAATGGCAACTGTTTTCCTGTTCTCTGATTGTAATCGCATTGTTGTGCTGGGTGAAGAACTACCTGAATGACAGGGTTTAGAGGGGTATAGTGAATATGGCTACATCTGTCTCCCAACCAGTCATCAGCCACGTTCAGCTGGGTTCAATTCTAGGGGAGGTTCTGTTCAATATATTTGTCAGTTGTCTGGAAGCAGGAGGTGAATACACAATTAGCAAGTTTGTTGATGATACCAGACTGGGAGGTGGCATTGACTCCCTTGAAGAAAAAGATGCCTGGCAGAGGCATCTAGGTATATCGGAGAATTAGGCAACGATTAATGGGATTAAATTTAATAAGTCCAAATGTCAGATTCCATACCTTGGGTGGTGTTCAGAAGAGAGGAGAAATAAGGCAGCGATATTAAATCAAGCCTGAGATTAAGGTGATGGAAAATTGAAGATAACATTCCAATGGGGCTTCAAGGTGAGACATGATGATGAATTGATAATGAATAAGAAGTTAATATGGAATTTTCTGTACATAGACATACCTGAACTTCTAGAAAGATATTGAAAAACTAAAGTTAAATAGTTAAATTAAAAGTTAAATAGGCAAATTAATAAAATGGAAGAAATAGAAGGGTGGACTAAGAACTGAAAGAAATCAAGGTAGTTAAAATAATAAAATATTGCTACTAATAAAAAGGTTCTCACACCAAAGCATCAGTAGAAATTCCATAAAATAGTGTAATAAGTTAGAAGCAAGCCAAAGAAATCTCATTGAGGTCACAAAATACTTCCCAAGAACAAAGTCTATGTGACTTATTCTCACAAAAAAAGTATATCAGAAACCACATATATGGCACTTCTAAAATCAGATTCCACAAATCTGAGGAAAATGTGATCCATTCTGCATTAATGGTTGAAAAGAAAACTTGATGCCTGAAATTAATTGACTCTTTTACACTGTCTTGACATCTTATTAAGTGGCACATAAAGGGTAAGTTATGCAAGTTTTCAATATATGGATTTGTAGTGAGAGAGGAAATCATACTGAAAAGCCTGAATTTGTTCCTCTAGCTTTCTGTATCTTTCACAGGGGAATTTGTGATTCTGTGTTTGGGATTCAGTGAACAGATTTCTCTCTGCCTGAGGCTCCAGGTGCTTGTCATGTTCTGATCAAACCAGGTTTGCTCAGACTGCAAAGTATAACATCAAATATATTCTGTATAATTGTCTAGCCACTGTGTAGAATATTTCCTTGAGAGCTGTGAGCCTCAGATTTTAATCCTCTTCTGCTTAAATGTGCTTGGAAGTCAACATCTGTATGCTGGAAGACTTCCCCACATGCTAGACTAAGAAGGGTTTGGGAAAGACATCTGTCAACCAATTGTTGCTAACCCAAATCCCAAATTGACTATATATTAGTTCAGATTAATTACCAAGAACTACATAACTATACATATCTCGTTTTTATGGAGGTGACTGGAATCATGCAAGAGGAAGAATTTGAGACTAACTTCTTTACAGACATTTTATTTGCTAGCTCCAGAATCTTGACAAATATGATATGAGTCACTGATATGACTCTACATATGAATTTATGCTCCATCATTGTCTGTACAAATACTTTTTGATGCTACTTTGTTAAGCATTCCAGAATTGAGTGTCTCAATATCTGTGTTGGAGCTAAATGCTTGTGCTAAATGTTTGTGCTCCTGCACGCTGAACATAATAATAAACCATAAAAGAATATGCACCTTCATATTTGGTTTATAGGTAAGACATTCAGAATAACAAAAAATTCACCTTATGTGTATCAAAAAAATATATCCTTGTATATTTTCATTAAATACTGCTTCTAGTGTCATTAGGGGTCTGGGCATATGAAATAATTTATAAGCAGTCTTAATGCAGTGAGCTAAATAGCATTGTCTTGTCAGTCAACAAAAAGGCAGTTATGCCTTTTGACTACTATTAGGATCAATGTTTGATGTGTATCTCATTTTAATTACTAATAAATTAATACAAGTGTACTAGAGCATATGTAATTAGCATTTTTCTGATTGATTTGTCACCAAGAAATGACGCTGATTATGTTGTAAATAATCTGTTCACTCTCAATCAGCTTTTTTTATTAAAGCACGAGTAGCTGGTGGGGTGTGTTATCCTTGGCTTGCTATCATGCCCACCAGGCTACTCTCTCACTCCCCATCTCAACAAAACAGGGGGAGAAAACAAGATTAAAAAGGTTGTGGACTGAGATAAAGACAAGGATGCTGTTTATCAATTACCATTAAAGGCAAACTGGCTTGACTTGGGGAAATTAATTCATTGAGCATTAAAGCTAGATTAGGATGGTGAAAAACAAACACAAAAAAATAACCTTCCTTCCACCCTTCCCTTCTTCTCAGGCTCAGGTTGATTCCTGACTCTTTTACCTCCTCCCCCCAGGGGGTACAGAGGGATGGAGAATGGGGGTTGCAGTCAGTTCATAACACTTCACCTCTGCCACTCCTTCTTCACATTTTTCCCATGCTCAAGAATGGTTTCCCTTCCAGAGTATGAAGCCCTTCACAAACTTCTCCAGCATGGGTCATTCCCACTGGCTACAGTTCTTCAAGAACTATACCAGCATGGATCCTTTCCATGGGGTACAGTCCTTCAGGAATGGACTGATCCATCCGGCATGGGCCCCTTGTACTCCAGTTCCCACCAGGAAACCTATTCCTGCTATGACTGCTCTCCATGGGCTGCAATTCCTCCCAGAAAAATTCCTCCAGTGTGGGCTGTCCATGGACTGCATCTTCCTTCAGGGCATACCCACCTGCTCCAGCATGAGATCTACAGGCTGCAGCACGGATATCTGCTCTGTGGTCCTTGACAGGGTGTGGGGGTGGAGAAGACAAACTGCTCACCATGGTCTTCTCCGTGGGCTGCAGATGAATCTCTTCTCTGGTGCCTGAAGCACCTACTCCCTTCCTTCTTCTCTGACCTTGGTGTCTGCAGAGCTGTTTCTCTCATGTTTTTTCTCTTCTGCCTCACAGTTGATGTTGTGCAGAGGTTTTCACCCTTTCTTAAACGTTTTCATGGAGGCATGAGGACCTTGGCTGATGGACTCAGATTTTTCCAGTGGTGGGTCCGTTTTTGAGCTCTCTGAAACTGTCTGTCACAGAAGCAGTTCCTGGCCTGTTCTCACAGCGTTCAGCCCTGTAGCCCACCCCACCAGAAACCTTGCCAAGTAAACCCAATACAGCTATACATATCGACCAGCATATGACAGTACATATAACTGCATTATAGTAACAACATTTTTTTTAATGTTCATGGTCATCTTTGATTTTTTCCAAAATCTAATTAGTCAAATTGAGACATCTGACCTCGAGACTAATTACTAAGTTCATCTGCCAGTGAATGGTAATCAAAGCACAAGGGACATTGTGCAAGGATATTACATTTAAGGAGAGTGGACGAATATAAAACAAGTATTATATTATTTGGTTTTGATATTAAATAAAGAGATGAACACTGTTTAACAAAGGCATTTTGTGTATTGTAGTGTGAGATTGTTGCTGTAAGGAGATGTAATGTATTCAATGGAGACATTACAATTTTTCAATTCATTCACAAAATGCATATTTTCTGCAATATATTTACAAGTTTGGAGAGCATGAGCTGCCAGTGAAAGTTCATATCCTCAATAACAGTTCTATTTGCTGTGCAAGGCTCACTGACCCTCATGCTGAATGCATTTAACCCAGAGTGAACTTTACAGGGAGTTTTAACTACTTAACCCTTCACCAAGTAGTTAATCATTGCAGAACCACTGCACTGCCAAGCTGGCATTGCTTTTCCCTTAATGTCCCTTCCAAATCAAATGCTGGTATGTCAGCATTCTCAGTGGACCTCTAATCTATCTGCATAAATTATGTTGCAGCTCAGCCCTTTCGGGTTCTTGACCTATTTTGCCTTTCTTCCTATGATATGGTGACAGGACCTCAATTTGTACAGGACCTTACAGTAAAATTGCTCTCTTTGCCTGCCTTTTTTAAAAAAACAATTAATCAATAGACCCCAAATGCTTTAGTCTCTGCACCTATGCTGCAGTATTCCTTCTTGCTGCCACTCCTCCTGGTTGTTCCTGAGATTTCTCCAAAGATGGCCATTCACGTTGTTTTCCAGAAAAACTGACCTCCTGCTCCCATCAGAGGAAAGTAGTGCCAGAAAGTAAACTGTAGACAAGCAAATCAAACAATTCTACATCTGTCACAGATGATGACTGACTCTTCTGGGTGTTTTTATTTCTGTACCCTTGGTTCTTTGTCTCTCTTACTTCAGAGTTCATCAGCATAGGGACATCACTAATAATGCTTTTTCTATCCCTCTGGGGAGCATGTACTAGAATATGTATGACCCACTTAATTTCCTTCACTGAAATCTTATGTTTTTAATCCTACCTTTTATACCAATACTTTATTTCCTTCAAGTCTTCTTCATTTCCCTCCTACAGTATCCTTCCTCTGCTATGCAAGGGCTGCTAATTTCCTCTGAGGAAAAAAAAAAAAAAGTAATATTATGTGACTTCACCTTTTCTTCTCTCCTTTTCTCCACTTTGCACTTTATTTCCCTGTCACTTGAGATGTTTCTTAACTTTTTTTTTTCTGTTACGTGCGCAAGGGCCCTATAGGGACTATTTTCTAACTCCAAGCAGTATAATATATTTGTAAGGCCACAGTTCTGAGGGTATTAACGCCATTATGTTTCTTTCATAGGTGATTTGACTTTGGTGTTAGTGGCTCAATAACCTTTGCTAAACAATGAATAATTTTTCATTTTTTAATAACAAGTGGGAAATCTGATTGTTTAAAGTTAAAGGGGTTTTACTCCTTCATGTTCAGCATTATAACAAAACCAAGAATGGGACAAGTTACTCCATCAGCTTTTCGCTATTTCATGCTGATATTAATGATTTCAGTAGTGCTCAACAAAGTGATTGATTAGAAACAAAATAATCATGGCCTTTAAAAATCCCTCCCAAAGGAAAAAAAGAAGAAAACCTGTTTAGTCTATTCAGGATTTTCTAGGCATGTAAATCAGATAGGAAAAGTTTAAGTTTTCTGAACATAGATGTGCCATTTCAAAATGATCTAGGCTACTATGTGACATCTGGCATATACAAAAAAATCTTAATGGGAGACGTGTGCCCTCCTGAAGCTGCAGCTGTAGCCCTGGCAAGATGTTCAACAGAGCCTAAAAGAACACTAGATGCCTATGTTTGCGCAGCTGAAGGCTGCTTAGCTTTATTTCAAGTTATTTCTTCAGTTAAGATATTTGATGATTTTGTTGCTGTATTAATGCCAAGTTGCTCTGACTTAAGCACATGCTTATGCTTACATGCTTATGGGTATACTAAGAACAGAGGAGAAACTCACAACAAAATGTAGTTGACTATAAGCAGTCTGTGTTTGCACTTAAAATTTCTTTTCCTGGCCAGAATAGGCTGATTGAATTTCTTGAAGTTGCAGCATAGAAAGGAGAAAAATATGATCCTGATTAAATGCCAGTTCAAGGTGTTCCAAGTCCTTCATCAACATTGTTTTTTATCTGACAGAATCTCCCTCTGCTCAATTTCTTTCCCAGAAGTGATTTCCTTCTGGTTTGTTGCAATCCAACTCACATCTAGCCGGTGATCCTTCTATGTTTCTGATGACAGCTTTCATTACCATAATGGACATACATTTTAGGGTTATATGCTGGACATATGCATTTGCCCACAACACATGCTGAAGTGTTCTGCTACTGACATGTATTTAATTCTGGTCACTGTAATTCTCTTTCCAGTATTATGCTGCCAATTTAATTTTTATGGCATAATTTGATCATAGATAATAATGTGAGCTTGACTATGTTTGTCACTTTTTGTGTGTTGAAATTAGTGTTATTTTCCCATAATTTACTGCCTGAGGATGTTTCCTGGCCAACCTTCTTCTGAAATGTCAATAAGGATCTCTCAAATTTGGCTTGCATTTTTATGCAAGCTAATAGTTTTCTTCTCTTTGTGTGTGCCTGTCTTCTCCCCATTTTACTGCCCAAATTACAATTTTGAGGGCCTCAGGACACTCCTTATACCCAGTGAATATCCAAAGTGTTCTGTAAATCCTGCTAAGTCTTTGGCTTTAGGAACAAAATTTGGTTTAATTAGCTTAATCATATTTTGAGTGAGAACTAATATTTTTTTATTGATAAATTTTACACCTTTTAAGTACATCTCCATCTCCTGAATGCCAATGAATTGAAAAGACATTAAATGCAATACTATTTGCATAATGATTTTGAATTTGAAATAAAAATTCTAAAAAGATCAATCACAGTGCTTCGGAGCTCTTTTCTACTTCTGTGTCCACTCTCTAGCAGTATATTCCTACTTCATAACACTTATTTTAAAACATTCACTTACTTACACAATATAAAATCCTTCTTCCTACTTTTTTATATATATTTTAAACCCTCATATTCTTATATGATAAAGTAAAGTATCTTATTCTTTCTTACGGCATCAGGATCTTTATGTTTCTTTCCCTTTTTTTGGTGTTCTAGGTTTGCAGTTTGCCTATTGGCCAATGTTAAGTTGGACGAAAATAATTTGTGTTCCATCAAAAAGGAACTCAACCAACTGTATTTATCACAGATTCAGAAAAAATAAAAAGACTTTGTCAATAAAGTTTTTTATTCTGATCTCCAAAATCCAGGCCATTCTCTCTCTGTATATGTTTAAATTGTTTCTTTAATTTTCCTACTGCTTATATTCATCCATGGGGGAGAGTTTTGCACCATTAGGTCCTGGTTTATTATGATTCCTGTAAGAAAGGCACTTGGATTCCATAAAATATTGTTTAAAGTGCCATTTATTAACTTTGTTGACACTATAGTTATCAGGTGTAGTTAATGTAGCAAAGAAAGAGAGGATGACAGAGGCAGTCATACATCCCTTCAGGTGGTGGGAAGCTCAGTTTCTGAGGTGTTGAATGGGCCTCTGATGAAGATGTTGCATGCTGCACAGGTCCCATCCATGGAAAGTTACCTCACCTTGGTATTTTGAGCTCTTACAAGATTTTCTTATAAGAAGACATAATTTTTACTGTGAGCAGATGTTTATGTGAGAATTTGTTGTCACACTTTTAGACAAAAGCAAGGTCATTCATGTGGCATAGTTGCCAGAAATTAGTGTGAGCTGCCTACAGGCTCCTCTGCTACCATAGATGGGCTAAGCTTATCCTGCAGCATAGGCCTAACGACACAGCTATACATGTAGTACAGCACAGGCATGCAACTGCTCAGGTCAATAGTTCTTTGGACCATTAGCTCCAAAATGTACACTGATCAGGTTCATTGCAATCATCTAGCAGTTATTTACTGAAGTTATTTACTTCATTCTTTTACTGTACATACTCAAATTTCAGTCATTATTAATAAAATGTGTTCAGTCCATGCTATGTACCATTTGATGCCATATTTGAATGCTTCCTAATCTACCTATTCTTATTGTCACTATTGTAGGTGTGACTTGAAGGATTGCAGGTTTCCTAGTTATTGCCTTAGTAGGAAAGTACTAATCACTTGTACTCCTAAAGCCACTGAATACCTAAAATAACCAAGTTTCCTGAATTCCTGCATTCCTGCATTTAAGTCTTAGTCTTAAAACTATTGCCTGACAATTCTATAGGTATTGTTGTGAATCACAGTATAGCAAAGCTTGATCTCTGTACAGTGAATGTTCTTGTTACTCTAAAGTGTATGCTCAGCAGTGCCAGGAATTTTATCTCTTTTTTTCCTAGTAAATAGTTTGTTGCTTTGTTTGGTGGTTTTGTTTTTGTTTGTTTGATTGATTGATTTTGGGTTGTTTTTCTTGTCTTTTGTTTTTGGTTTGGTTTTGGGTTTTTTGTGTGTTTGTTTGGGTTTTTTTTTTTTGTGGTGTATTCCTGATTCATGTGCTGGTAGTCTAGATTTCTCTGTAGGTGAATTAATAGCATATAGACATACATATGGGAAGCCACTGATGGCCTCTATAACCCGAGTGAGCACATGCACACATGCATGAAAAAAAGAGTATTGTCAAAGGCATGACTAGAGGAAATAAAGTAGTGTTGGACAAGAGTTTGTTAAATGTAATATAATGTATATAATATATATTTATTATAATAATAAAGCATATCAAAAGTCAGATTTGAGTTCATGTTACTCTTCATTAGGGCTGAAACCTGTTTTGCAGTGTATGAAATACCTTTGTATTGAGCTGCAACATGTAAAAGAGATGATACCGTTCACATACTTTTGCAAAAGAGTTGACATAAAATATCAGTCAGCACAATGTCAAAAGAATGCTAAATGGTTTTATCTCTCATCCTCCTGCTCTAGAGAATCTTAAAATATGTTCTACTATATCTCAGCATGTATTCTACTGCAGATATTGGCCATTCCATTCAAAGACCCAATTCACACAGTCACAAAACTCAAATAACACTCGATTTATCTCCTTGAAGCTTTTAATAAAATGTATTAATGGTTAGCAATAAATTGTATGGTGGATTTGAACATTTCAACCACATCTGAAAGATTAGACTCATCACATTTAGCAACAACCTGGCTATAAACACATGCTCAAATAGGAGCTCAGCTGTATCTGGGGCTATACCACAAGCAATGCTTCACATTTATAATAATTATTCACAACCTCCATCCTTTTTTTTGATAATTAATAATATTTAGGAGAGTAGTTTCAATGCAATCCAAATGTACTCACAAGTCAGAAGGGCCTTGGTCAACTGTTAATAAAGTTGAAGAAAGATGGAGACTGACAGTGGAAACAGCTTGGCAAAACATCTTATTTTCTCCCTGAATGCTCAGCCAGCAGACTGCACTAATTGTCTCGCCTTTCTCACTATCTCCGTGATGTCTTTATTCCATCTGACTATGAATTTTTGATCCTTCTTCATAAAGATTCCTGTAATCTCAAAGTCTTTTTTTTACCAAATGCTTACCGTGCTTTACTGTCATTGTGTAAGAAGCTGTGAAAGCAATTTCACATGTAATCTTTACCTCTCAGGATACACTGTAGATGACAGAGTTCAAAGTAGTGAAAAGGTGATTTAATACCTATCGAATTCTGGCCCTAAAATATATATGGTCCTCTGTGGCCCCAAGTAGAAAATGTATACCAGGCAAACAGTCTGGTTTAGTGGTCAGGTGGTCCATCATCTCATATTATAGATTGCACACTGTTATGCCAAAACAGTCATACAAATAGTTTAAATCACTCTTCTGGCACACTATAGGTACTTTTGAAAGAACTTACTATTTGTCTCTATAAATCAAAGTTTTTGATAAAAAAATGCTGCATAAAAATCAGCTGTGAATATAATGCATCAGCATTACCACTGTTACTAAATGTGTAAACAGTGATTTTTTTTTTTAACGGTGGCTGCTTATTGAGCTGTGTGACCTGTTCTATTTTAGATACAAATATCAAATATATCATGTGAATAAAGTTTATGTACACATCAATAAAACATAAGATATTCTTTTTAAGTTAAGTTTAGGCTTGGGAAAACTGCTGTATAGCCGCAGGAAAATAACTATATTTCTTTAACTCAGGATAGTGTGGAGTATCAGAAGATCTCTGAGTTCTGCTTTTGAAATCACAGAATGGTTAGGGTTGGAAAGGACCTTAAGATCATCTAGTTGCAACACCCCTGCCATGGGCAGGGACATCTCACACTAAATTATGTCACCCAAGGCTCTGTCCAAACTGGCTTTGAACACTGCCAGCAATGGAGCATTCACAACTTCCCTGGGAAACCCATTCCAGGGCCTCACCGCCTTTACAGGAAAGAACTTCTTCCTTATATCCAATCTAGACATCCCCTGTTTATGTTTGAACCCATTACTCCTTGTCCTATCACTACAGTTTCTAATGAAGAGTCCCACCCCAGGATCCCTATAGGTTCCCTTCAGATACTGGAAGGCTGCTATGAGGTCTCCACACAGCCTTCTCTTCTCCAGGCTGAACAGCCCC
>JAOEHY010032319.1:0-30105 GCA_025447955.1 Psilopsiagon aurifrons
AAGGCCGGGTTGGACAGAGCCTTGGGTGGCATGGTTTAGTGGGAGGTGTCCTTGCCCATGGCAGGGGGATTGGAACTAGATGATCTTCAGGTCCTTTCTAACCCTAATTATTCTATGATTCTATGATGTGTTGTAAGGTGTAGTAATGGTTCTTAGACAGAGAAACAGTAAAGTCCTAGCATGTGTAATATCAAAATGGGTAATATCCTACAGACAAGAATTTCAATGTCAAGAAGCCGTACTTGTAGATCTCTGGAAGATCCTTAAATGGCTTATGCTTGATAATTTCATGTGCTGTGGAAAAACATGCAGAGTAAAGAACAGCTGCATTTTGAGGCAAAAAAGAACTTTCTGGGTGGTTCTCCAGTTTGCTTATTTAACTGGCATAAAAGCAGATAATGTGCATGCCTTATCATGGAAGCAGTTTGTTTGCTTTGCGCAACTCTTCTTAACCTGGTCTTTCAAAGGTGATGATTTACTAAGTTCTGTTAAAGTTTCTCTCCCTTTATAACAGAGATCATGTTAGGCCTTCAAAAGCAGCATTTGCACTGATGAAAAATGTAGTAGTGAACCATGCAGGGGTCTTAATGCCTGGATTTATCAGTTTTTTAATGTGCAGCTGATATTTTAAATCATTCTGCAATGCAACACAATCTGAGGAGTCAATGGTAATACTGTATTTTAAAACTTTCAGTTCTTCTTTCATGGCTCTGAAAGTGGTATGCAATAGAGCTTCTTCTTGGTTTGAGTGGATGGATCTCCTTTGTCTTCTGTTTCTGGCAGATGCCAAGTAGGCTTAGCAGCCATCTTGCCATGGTTGGGAACTTGGTTGCTGCTAACTTTTGTTTAAAACCAAATCATTGTGAGGAATAGGTGTGTTGTGGTTGGTGTTGTTTGGTTTTTGGTGGTTTTTTTTTTGTTATTTATTTATCTGTGTATTTTTTGATTTCTGTGAACAGAGTTGTTTGCAAGAATAGAATTTCTGAGCAGAGCTCAGAGATGAACAAGACTGAGTGGTACTTAGAATGAAGATGTTTGTGATTCTTGTTTCAACTGTGGACTGTGCCTAGTAATGGAACTGAACTGGTATCTCTCTATTTAGGAATCAAAACGGCTTTTGTCAGGAAACAGAGTGACACAGCATTTATAGCAGCTCACTGTGAAATGATCCCAATTGAATGGGTGTGCAGAAGAATTGCTACTGGCTCCTTTCTCAAACGAAACCCTGGCGTCAAAGAAGGGTATAAGTTCTACCCACCCAAAATTGAGATGTTTTACAAAGTAAGTTTCCTTTACTGTGGTGTTAATCAAACTTAAACAGAGCTAGAACTCTGTATTGTCTGCTTTCAAATGCCAACAAATAAAGCAAGTGGTGCTAGTGGTTGACCAGTCCTCTTAGTATTGGTAATTTTGCCATCCTAATGTTTTCTTCCATCCTTGCCCCACAGCTTTTTTGTCTCAAGTGTGCATAATGTAATACTGTCTTACAGACCCATCAAAGAGTAACAAACCAAACTACATAAAATAGAAAAATGCCGTATTTATGAGGTATAAGGACTTTTTGGGCATAAGCTTAACATACCAGTTGTAACAGACATGTTAATATATTTGATGAAATTAAGACAAACGGTACTTGCATGGTGAGGGTAAGTAGCTAGCTGCTCATGTAGGATGCTGAACTACTTTGGAAGTATGTGCTGAAGGAAGAGTCTTGTGAACTATGACCTGAAGTGTTATTTGTAGTCCACCCTATCACTCCTGGGGCACTGTCCTAACTCAAAGAGCTTTTAAAGATGTTCAGGTGTTACAGCAAAGTGTCTTCAATGCTGCTGTCCCTTTTTTTTAGTGCTAGTCATAAAAAAAGACTAGTTTGAAATCTGTATTTTTTTTGTTGTTGAAAAACAAACAAAATATAGCATTGTCTTCTCATAGTAATTTTCCTACTTCACTGCAAGCTTAAATTACATGACGTATACATTTGCTTTCTTAACAGGATGATGCTGCTAATGACCCACAGTGGTCTGAGGAACAGATAATTGAAGCAAAATTCTGTTTTGCTGGACTTACTATTGGCCAGACGGAAGTGGATATCATGGCTCATTCTACTCAAGCTATTTTTGAGATCCTGGAAAAATCGTGGCAGCCTCAAAACTGCACTCTCGTAGACCTGAAGGTACAAGAATCTGATTTCTCACAATTCTGGTTCTGGCAGGAAATACATCACTGTATGGCTCCTAAAGTAGGATTCTTCCTGTCTTTTTAGATTGAATTTGGTGTTAATGTTCTGACAAAAGAAATCGTTCTTGCTGATGTTATTGATAATGATTCATGGAGGCTGTGGCCATCAGGAGATAGAAGCCAGCAGAAGGACAAACAGGTAGTGTGTTAATCTTTATCTTCTAAGTTCCTTGGGAGGAGAATGAGAAAAGTAAATCCTACAGTTAAACACTTGCTTTCAGAGTGGCTTTTTCTAGATAAACTTATCTTGTTACAGCATAGCTCATAGGGTGCCTCCTGTCCAATCCTGTTTTTATTAAATAATTTATTATGTGGCTTATGGTAGGAAAAAAATCCTCTGCCTTCAGTAGGAATGCTCAACAGCAGTACTGATTGGAGCTGTTGTAATGAAGGCTGGAGCTTCCAGGAGTAATAAGAATTTCTTACCTGTTTTTCAGATAATAAAATAGTTGGACAACAGATTGGTAAAAGGAATAGAAGCTTTAGTTCCCAGCTCTGCCTCCAAGTTTCTGTTTATCCAGGGTGGTATCCTCTAGTAGTAGAGATCTGGCAATATGTAAGAGGGATCTGCAGGAGAGTTTTTCTTCAAGATTTACTTTGGTTAAGCTTGAATTCAATATTCAGTGTCTCCAAGTGTTACTAACAGATTGTGTCCACATAAGCAGGCTGCAAACATAAGTTTGAAATAAAACTTATCCCGTATTTAAACTTGCTGCCATTACACTTGTCAACTGTCTCTGAATTACCAGATTAAGTAGTTGTGAAAGAACTAGTTTGTGAATGTTGCTGCTTCTGCAGCAATTGTTGAGATTGGGAATGGAGACCCTGTAGAGAAAGTGGCTGTAAGCCAGAGGGGAAGACTTCAAATGATATGTTGTGTGGGAGGAGGGGTATTACTTTTAAATTAGGAAGCGGAATTGCTCTATTGTTTACTTTACCTGAATTATGTAGTAGCATGCTTGAGTGAATTGCTCTGACAATACCTTCACTCTTCTCCCTAAAACAAGGTACATGATAACATGCAGAACCTGGGCCGGCTAATGCAGTGGTACTGCAGGCAAGCATATCAGTACAATATCTAGCTTTAAAAGGGCTATATGTCTCCTTAAACTTAGCCTTCAGGATGCTTCCAAAACCTTGATACCCTTGTGGCTAAAAACCTTTCAGGTTTCAAATGGCCAGGGACTGTTATATAGAAGGTTGTTTACATCTACTGGAATGTTTCTTCATTAAATAGCTGTTCCTTGCTTCCATATCTGTTTTTTCCTATATCTGTACTCCTCTCTTTTCTCATTCTGTGGAATTGCTAGACACTACATAAATACTTCAGTTGGGGTATTCTTATCCACTCTGGTAGTAAAATGAGTGCTTTGTGTACCAAAAACACGTTAACTTGAAGGTTTTGGGTTGTTTTTTTTTCCTCTTTTCAGTCCTACCGTGACCTGAAAGAAGTGACTCCTGAAGCACTGCAAATGGTTAAGAGAAACTTTGAATGGGTTGCAGAAAGAGTGGAGGTACCCATTTTTATGAACAATATATCTAGACTTTGATGACTGCACATCTTCAAACCTGTTGACTGCTTTTCTTTCCGTTGTCCTGCTTCACTCTTTTCCCCAGTTGCTCCTGAAAACAAAGAGCCAAGGTAGAGTTGTGGTGCTGATGGGGTCTCCCTCTGACCTCAGTCACTGTGAAAAGATAAAAAAGTCATGTGCAACCTTTGGAATTCCTTGTGAGTTAAGAGTGACCTCTGCTCACAAAGGGCCGGATGAAACCCTGAGGATCAAAGCAGAATATGAAGGTAAATGCCAGAACTACTGATTTTTGGAGTGAATTGGCGTTATGTTCAAGAACAACATGGTAACTTGAGCATTTGTGTGGGATTTTCCCATGTTTTTGTTGCACGCTACACCAAGCTGTTACAGTGCTTCTCTGCCCTTGCTAATTACATAATGACAGGTTATGGACCACACTAAGCAACTATGGAGTAACATACTTTCCTGCCCAACCACAACTTCCATTACTCAAAGTCTTAACGTCTGCTTTTATCCCAGTACCAAAACTCCTTTGCCAGATACTCGATCATGTTAATACAATTATTGTGGCATCTTGCTGGTGATGCCAGTCCTTCTGAAACAGTGAGGAGTGATAATTCTCCAGCAGACTGTGAATACTCTTGTGTGTAATTTGCAAGGCAGATGTTGCTCCCCTCATATTCTCCTGCCCTTTTCATGAAAATGCTCCTGTTTGTTACTTTGGATGCTATGAGAAACATACTTGATTTAAATTCTTGTCTTTCCTGTGAAAGCCTGGTATCACTTCAGAAGTGTTTATAGCCTAGCAGATAGGAGAGAGAACTCTATTTTTATGGGAGTATACTTTCTACTCAGTGAAGCTACAGATGCTGTAACCGTAGTGGAGAAGCACTTATTTTGAGGTGAACTGTGTAAGATTTAAGGAGAACACTTACCAGTGCCAGAGGTTTAACGGCTATATTCTCTACAAAGCTAAGCAGCAGCTATTCCTCTGATATTGAGACTTTCCCTCAAGAGGCAGAGTAAGACATGCTAACTCCAGTTGTGGTGGGCAGTAGCTGGGATTTCAGGCTGCAAGGTTTAGATGATGTTTCTGTGAAGGGGCAAGTCAGGCACAAAGTTCTCATGCTGTGTAATGGAATTGACAGAATAACTGCAAACAGAATTGTGGACTTGGATAAAGTTTCCACAAAATCAAGTGGCAGACAACAGGGTGTATTGCTTATTTCTGAATATCTTCCTGCCCCCAGGAGATGGAATCCCAACAGTGTTTGTTGCAGTAGCTGGCAGAAGCAACGGTTTGGGGCCAGTAATGTCTGGTAACACTGCTTATCCTGTTGTCAACTGTCCTCCGCTCTCAGCTGACTGGGGTACTCAGGATGTGTGGTCTTCTCTCAGGCTACCCAGTGGTAAGTTGGTCTTCAGCTTACACTCCTGTTCTGACCTAGCTCTATCTGTGCTGTTGTTCTAGTGTTCCTACACTTACAAACACACGCAGCAAAACACCGGAAAAGTAGCTGAATCTGTACTGAATGAACAAAGTCTGTCGAAATACCTTGTGTGCAGTCTTTGAATTTTTGATGGCAAAAAGCGCAATAGGCAGTACAAAGATGTCATAGGGATAATCTTTAGAAAACTATAAACCTTGTCTTACCCTTGCTACATATTCCAGTTTGAAATTGGAATTAGTATTAATGGGGATTTAAAAACCTGAATTTTGTTCAGTTATAGGGCTGCATTTTCCTTATGATCAAAGATCAAAAAATACCTTTCTACACAATCCACATAGTTAAGAGCTTAACTTTGTCAGTGCATTGCTACCTATATGATTTTTAACTTTGCTACTGACTTGAATGGATTCTTGGCAACTAGGAGGCCCAGAAGTCTCTTACCTGTGTATAAGGAGAGTCATTTGGTATGCTGGCTTTTGGTTTAAAATGCTGTGAAGCAGTCATGTTAGTAGTAGTGGAACGCATGACACTTGACTAGCTTTAAAACTAGATCATGCAGTTCCTGAAGGCTGAACCAAACACTGTCTTAAATCGTGCTTCAGAGGTGGGTTTTGTTTGACTATAGAATATGTTTGGGTAAGCATCGCTCTCTTCTCTGCAGGTCTTGGCTGTCCTACTACTTTGTCACCTGAAGGAGCTGCCCAGTTTGCTGCCCAGATATTTGGCTTAAACAACCATTTGGTGTGGGCCAAACTGCGATCCAACATGTTAAACACCTGGATCTCCTTGAAGGAGGCTGACAAAAAACTTCGAGAGTGCACATTTTAAGTCATCCTAACAAGTAACTTCCATTAGTTATGCGAAGAGAATGGCGTGCATATTCATTCTTATTAGGATTTACACTTAGGTGAGCACGGAAGTTCTGCATCCTTTCTTACAGAGAAAGCATTGATAGAGCAGCAGATGAAGTCTGTTGTGTCCTCATCCTTCCCATGTGCTTTTTTTTTTTATATATATAAGAACGTAGTCAGAGATGGGGAAGTAGTATTTTAGGTATCCCTTTCTGTTGCTCCAAAAATGGTGCTGTTTGGCTTTTTAGTGTATACTGTTAACTACAGACTATGTCAAGAGAATGACTTGGTACGATCTAAGTAGAATTCAACTAGTACTCTGTATTTCTGTGACAGTAATATTCTTCCATAGTAATAATGTATGTCTTGAACCTTATTAACTTGACTGGGCTGCTGACTGAAGCCAGTGCTGATGCTGTTCTGCTTGCAATGATGGTATGCTTTCCTTAGCAATAAAATGACCACATATGCTATGTTAATAGGAAAAGGGGCTAGAAAAGTCGTTTAAGAGCCTGAAATAAATAACCTGCCTTATTTAAAAAAATGTATATACATACATGTCTGTGTTGGTTTTTTAAAATGTGTGTATATGTACCCCACTGATACCTTCTGGAATGATGTGATTAAGTTGACACCAGTTCTCTTGTTCATAACAAGCTGTAAGTACAAATGAACTAACAGGCTTGTTGTGGTCGCCTGCTATAACTCTTACCTAGTCCAGTCTTTGCCCTTTTTAAATACCAAGCAGATATCTACCTTCAGTAGTTCTGAAGCGCCTGTGCGATCTTGTCAAAGTGTCTTCATACACTTGAGTAACTCTAGCTATAACATCTGTATTTCCTCACACTGTTTCTATAGAGAACTTACTGAAGTGGGGAATCTTAAGCATGACCGTCTTTGCACTCACTGATCTTCTGGGTACTATTCTAACAAATATGCAATTACTTGATGTATGTAACAGCTATGCTTTTACAATTATAAATAAACTACGGAATTCAAAGCTGCTTCATGGAATAAGTATATTCAAAAACTAGTGACCCACTGTGGTACATAACTTGGGGCCCATAAGTGAGGTAATAATCCTGTAAGGAGTTTATGCACTAACCCTGCACAGCAGTTGTATTTGGTGACAGTCTTCTGGAAGATGCTCTGTTACTTGATCGTGTCTGGCTGTTCAGGGCAGCTGTGTTGCTTTGTTCCTAATGTACTGCTTTGGTTGTGGTGGGAGCTCAGGATTACCCCTTAGTGTGAGTAACCAGATTAAATGCTGCTGGCCCCCTTTGCAGGAAGAGACCACATCTTGCATGCAGTTGCATAAAAGTGCTTCTGGCACTGCTCTCTGGAGTTAAATAAAGAGGGGTTCAAGTCAATCAGAGCATACACTACAGCAAAGTAGAACTCTTCTCTGAGGCTTGAGGGGGGTTGATTTTCCTGTATTGGGACAAGAACCTGAGCCACCTACTCTGAGGGGCAGTGCAGCACACCTTTCTCCTTGTGGCAGCAATCAGCCAGCTCAGCTGTAGGTAACCACTAACAGGAGGGTGAAATCACACAAGAGATGATGGTGTCACCTCCTTTTTTTCCCTTCTGTACCCAACACTACACTTAGTATTAGCTTTGATGGGCGATAGACCTGACAACTTTAGCACCCACAACTGTGTGCTTTGTGACAACTGTGACACAACTGCAGCCAGCCATTTGTGTTGCTTTTCCCACCCACATCACTGTGATGCATTGCTCTGTCTGCACTTCCTTTGTGCAATGAAGATTAGTAACAGACATGGGTTTGAGTATTACATCTGTAATACTCTTGTTTCTAGTTACTTTTCCTCAAATTACTTGCACCCTGATTACACTGACTACATTTGTAAAACGGTGCCAATTTATGTTGGGCACAAGCACGCAGAGCGCTCTAGTTGCCATAGAGATCATCATTCTTCAGCTTTTGGATAGGGAGTGTTGTTTGGGGTTTTTTTGTGGAGTCTGTACTGAACTCTCAGAAGCAAGCCCTTGCTCAAGGGGTTGCCATGCAAAGAAGTATGAGGAGGCAGCAGGTACTACCAACAGTATGTTGCTGCAGTGAGCAGACTGAACCTGCAAAGTCTGTCACATCTGCAAGGATATTACACAGGTGTCCAAAAGGCTGAAGTGCTGTGTTGTACTTGTTTAGCTGGAAGCTCTTTGCAAAAGCTTTTGCTGTGAATGAAAATAACTTCTCTTGTTTCAGCATTCCAACTGCTACTCTGGAACAATGACCTGAGAATTTCTTTAGCCAGAAACTGCTCTTGTAGCACTTAGGTGTTTTTTGGCCAATCTTAAAACTGTCCCAACAGTTTTTCAAATAAAAAGTGCTTTTATCTTCACAGAAACTGTCTCACAGAGGGTTACTGAAGTTTGTATTTCCTTAAACTCAGTTGGAATACCTGCAATGAAAATCTAGTTTTTAAGCACCTGCTTTGGAATTTAGAACTGTGCCTTAGGTCTTGTTCTAATTAGCAGTGTTACCTGCTGAACAGTAGATGTTCTTTAAAGATAACAGCAAGAAGCAGAAGAAGTGGTTGAGGACAGGATTCAGGTCTGCTGTACCTGAAGCAGAGTCCAACTGCTTCAGGTGTTCAACCTTTAGAACATCATTTTGTTTCCCAACAGCCTAACCCCCAAAATAACATTCTGTAAACATGAGGGAGATCAGTCACAGATCTCACTGAGTTGTGCTCCAGCCACAGTTCATAGGTTAATGCACCTATCCAGGTGTGACAAAACCACTGAAGGTGTGATTTTAATATCCTCTGCCTAGGGGCAGTTGGAAGAAGGCCGGGACTCCTTGGAGATGGCATTAAGGTGCTCCCTGCTTTTGGAGCCTTCCTTCTTGAAAGCCATGACAGTAGTTAACACACACAGACAAACCTGTCCTCGGCCCCAGTGATTTCTTTAGCAATGCAAATGAGTTGTGATATAGTGTTGGGAATCTTGAGCCATGCTTTGAAACAAAACCAGTGGTACCTGTTGCAGTGTTGGCATCACAGGGCCGACAGCATGTCTTACACATTGTCAGAGCCTATTTGGTTGTTTAGAACATCCAAAAGTTCACAGATGAGAGCACTCAATTTCTGGGTTCAGACAAAAATGAGGTGCGAAGGTTGTTTGAACAATCAAGACTTGTTTAAGGTTATGCATGAGAGGAGAACTTTGAAGTGTCAGAGGCTTGATTTAAAACAACCCGAAACAACAAACCCACAAACCCTGGACTTTCTGGAGAGTTTAAGTACTCTGGAATTGGGTTGCAGTTCCAGTTCCCAAATCCCTGTTCCATTCCAGATGTAAGCACGTGCATTCAAAACTCCAAGTTGAGTTGCTGTGCAATGGCTGCATGAACACAAAGCCAACTTAAGCATCTTCTGTTGTGCTTTTGTGGATCTTGACCTTTTACATGTTGACGGGCAGAACAGCCTCTTACTCATGGAAGCTTCATTTGGGATATACGAAGTCAGGGTTCCAGCCAGGACCTTGGGGCATACCTACTCACTTCAGAATATAGTGTGCTCACTACAGGTTAGAACAGTCCCCCAGGTTTTGATCAATTTAATTCCCTCTACCAGGGGAAAGGGACAAAACTTCTCCCTCACTTCTCAAAGAGTAGTGCAACCACCATAGGCATGCAGAGAGCTGTAGGAAGGGAAGATCTCCATTTCCCCTTTTGTCCCTTCACTCTTTCAATTTGTTTCCTTAAACGATTGCAGAGGGGGTTGGATGTCAGCAATGCTGCAGCTGCCTCCAGAGTCCTGTAGCAGCCCTGAGGCAGATCCCGTTGTCTTTCTGTATAGAAACAATGAGGACTGTGAGATACCAGTTCAACTAGACTGGAAGCACTCTGAAAGACCCACTCCCCTCAAGTGTATATTCTGAGTGCAGAGATAGGCTTAGGCTTGGAGAACACAGAGGATGCATTGTTCCCTACCGAAGGTAAACTTCACAACCTGTTAAAAGAAGGAATCCAGATGTATCGCCATGGAACATGAGAAAAGCATTATCTGTAACAGCTTTTCTCTCTCTCTCCCCTCCTGACGACAAATGCCACCACCAGTGGGAGGACAGCTTGACAGCAAAACGGTACAGCAAACAAACTGACAAACTCTCAGCGGACGATCGGGAACAATCAAGGACCAGGTTCCATCCTTTTCCCGGGTTGCGGTTCAGGGGAGCTGGGAGCTGCCGCGGTACCAGACGACATCCAGCAGGGGGCAGGCAAGCGGAGCCGCTAATGCTGCAGGGGGCTGCGGGCCGGTGCTGAGGCACGGGTGGAAGGGTAAGAGGAATGGAAGGGAGGAAACAAAGACAACAAAGCCCCCAAACCCCGCCAGCACTGACAGCTCGCCACTCTGCCAAGCGCCTCACGCACCTCCTCATGCTGATCAAAGGAAAAGCATTCCTCTCTGACAGGGCAGGAAGCTCTTGAACACAAGGAACCAGCACTCACCGGATAGATGGAATAACTACGTAGTTAAGATGCCAAACTCCAGAGAATTTCTATTTGGACTGGAAAGTGACTGTATTTGTCTTAATATAGCACAGCTCCCCAGTTTCCCATTACATCATTTCCCTCTTCTGACACACTTAAACATCTAGCACATGGGCAGCTTCCTAGCTAGTGCAGGCACACGCTCAGTCTGCTCTAAGTCATATGCAATATAGGACATTCTTTCATCTTACTCACCAAACAAAACAAAACCCCCTTAACTACAAGTACACGGATTTGCTCACCAACCTCCTTCTAACATTCAAACCTTTTTGTTCTAGAGAGCCTTGCCACATCCTTATGGCCGCTCCTGACTGCATGTAGCCTACATTATTTGTACTATCACCAGTGCAAGAATGTTTTTAAATCCACAGCGACAGCCTGCTGTTAGTCTTTGCTTGTAAAAGCAGTGGTAGTCATAACCACCTAGGGAAGCATAACTTCACCAACATCAAAGCTCTAAACTCAATGGACTCCTGGGTTTTGCTTTGTTTTAGTAAGGACTTTAGAATAACTTATATCCTAAGCACTGAACATTTTATAGCGTTTTCCCCCCTCCCCTTTAACTGTAGAAAAGCACATAAATGAGAGGGCATTGAACAGATTTCATGTGATACCAGGTGACATGGATGCAATAATTCTCTAACAAATACCTCCTGCCTACTAAGTGAAACAACTTTCTCCCCATCTGAAACGCAGCTGTACATGGCCAGGTATCTACAGTCAGAGGCAGTACTAAAGGAGCAACATCTTGGGCTCTGTCAGGTGCAGGCCATGCAGCTGTGGTTTGCCTACTATTACTCCTGAAGGCCTGCTCAAAGCCAAAGCTTCAACCATTCCCTCCAGGAACTGTCCCTGCCCCAACTGATCATGTCAAGTGAGCAGTGCCTCACCCTGAAAGTCTCCCTTGTGCTGTTGTTCAATGACTCAGTTGTGCAGATCAGCTCTGCCCCATCCCACCCGTAATCAGTGCAAATGAAGCCATAGTATAATTTCAGTACTTAGCAGGCATTTACCCCACCCCACAGAGCTCAGATGAACAGGTTAGATGGCTTACCAAACAGAAGGATGAGCACGCTGTCCTTCTAACTGGTAAAGACCTACACAATGTCTGCATCTGCCCTAGCCTTTCACAGAATGCAAGGCAAACATTCCTCCCTACTACCATCATTTCATGTTTCACAGCCACAACTACCAAGATACCTTACATCCACGTTCGCATATTGCTCTCAAAGAAACTTGGGACCAGAGAAACAATCTGCAGGACAGAATGCAATGAAGTTTGTATATTTGTAAATTTCTGAAAGAAAGACCAAGTTAGATGGAGGAACATAAAGCTGCCATTTCACACTGAGAAAACTGAAGTTTCTGAACCTAAAGTTCATTGGTTCTCAGTGCACTAAGTTGTTTCAGGAAATGATGTTTGCTAAGAGTAGTTTAAGGTAAAGAAACTAGAGCTGAATACTAATAATGAATTAAGAATTTGGGTGAATTTGAGAAATTTGGCTGCAGTTTAGCAAAACCAGGAAGGGGTCCTTGCCTGAAAGATGTGAAAAATCCACATCAGTTCTGGCCAGATACTTCTCAGTACAGTGACTCCAACCCCTCCTGTTGAGATTTATGACCATTCTCATGTTAACGTACATGCACATCCCATTTATTACGTATGGCTATTTTGAGATCACCTACCTTTTGAGACACATCTAGTTTTGTTCTCATGCTTACGTAAAGAACATTCCTGCATCAGCTTGTCACATGATGAACACAGACGGCACAAAATCCTGTAAGTAAGATGCCCCAACAGTAAACTTGGGGTAGCCCTTGTTAGCAGGTCCAGGGGTGGTGCCTAGCAAAGGAGATCTCAAGTCTTGACAGAAAACATGACAGGTTGACAGTTTTACTGACTGTTGCTCATCGTGAGGTACGACTCTCTCTCCAAGATATTTACTGAAAGGTGTATGCCAACATTCAGGTGGGTTAGAAGGGGTTCTGCCCCCTTCTAACTGCACAAAGTGACAAAATCTGGTCCACAAAACCACTTGAAAAAATTCCAACTTAAAAATCCTCCTAAAAATCTTTTCTCCACATTCTCCATTTCATACCATTCCCCACGATGTCAACAATAATCATCTGTGTGGAAGAGTTACTGAGGCATAGCGCTTACGACCACTCTTACTGCAGCATGTAACTTCACTTTCTGTAATTTTGTTTTTTTTTTGGTGTTGCTGTTTCTTTTGACTGAAGTTTTCTTTTGCATGGCTTAGAATTCCAGGAGTAGAGCTTCCCTGTGCACAGGTCAGTGCAAGCCAATTGGCACTTCACCTGAATTTCTGCTTTATTAAGAACTCATGGTAATGTATAAAACCACCTAGAAACCACATCTTCCAGCAGACTACAGAATGTTTCAAAATTGAAGTTCCTCACTAGAAAGAGAATCACCACCAGATTATTTGGGTACTTCAAGCCTGGCTACAGGGACCTCTTGTGGTCATGAAAAAAAAAGCCCGTCACCTGCATTCTTAAGATCCTGGTGATACAAAGATAAAGTTTCTAAGGTTACAACATGCTGAAGTGGAGGAACAGGATGCCCTTTCTTCTTTTATTATGCAAATAAAGCTTTCCAGTACTTCACTGGTACAATAAAAGGGAAATTTACCCGAGACAGAAGTCCACATTAAAAATGATCCAGCAGATTCTGGGTTGCCTGTAGTACCCCAAGCCTTAAACTCCAGAAAAGAACAAGGCCAGAGGATCTGATTAGCAAGCCTGCTAATACTTAACTGTTCCACAAGAACAGTTTCCTGTAACTTCAAAGTTTTGAGAAAAGCAGATTTCATACCTGAAACCACCTTAGTTCAAACCAAGTAGATACAAAAGCAGGACAACAGCAAAAAAACCCTGTCTGACCAATAATCAGTCTAAGACAGGTACTATAATCAGAAACAGATTATGTACATACCAGTTATGTCATGAAGTGCTCACAACACCTTGATATAGGTTAAACAGCTGCTTCTGGATTTACTTAAGATCCCACAATAGAAGCAAATGCAAAAGGAAAGTGATCTTTAGTTTCTGATAGAGTAAAAAATATTACAAACTTTCAGCTTTTATTGAAAATTAAATATATTAGCAAAAGCAAGATTTAAGAAATATTTTACAAATGATTTACATACAAGAAAGCCAGTATCAGACATATTCACAAGTATGCAAACCTTTAATTACAAAAGTACCTATTGGCAGCATGATGCTAACCTCGCCACTGCAGTGTGCTCTACTTTTGACATGAGTAAGGCATAGAACTCACATTTGCACCAACTTAATAAGTTCAAATAAAACTTTAAGCTTTTAAATCCTGGATGCACAATCCCCAATACACGCACGCACAAACACTCTAGACTTCTTCTTCTAAGCTCTACAAACTAAGTGTGTACTCTGGAAGAACAGCCAGCTTGAAAAGCCCAGTAGAAATGTAATGGTACTAGCATCTAGTTTTCAGTTTCCTCTTTAACATGTACAGGCCTAGGCATGTAAACCATATTCACAGTTTAAGAATTTTTAGACAGAAGTACCTTTTTTTTTTTTGCATTTGTTCCTTAAAACTGGCTCTCAGTTCAGCAAACAGTTCATAATGTCACCTGCTTTGCGATGCATACATTTACAAGATAACTTAAAAACCTGTGCCATATTCATGGTCAAGAAAATTCAACAAGAGTAGTAATACCCAACAGTGACATTCAATACTATATTTCAAATATTTGTGCAAACAGCAAAAGAACAGTTGTATGAGGCAAACATTTGCAAAACCTTTAATACCTCTTCAGTGTTGTAAACTTGGACTGTCAGCCTTAAGTCCTGCACTCTCCACAGCTTGAAAAAGTCAGTGGCTAAAATTATCAAGTTTCAAAAAAGGTTCTCTTCTACATAGTGCAAATTTTAATGTAGATAATGTGAAAAACATATCTAGCTGGATTGACTGTGCAATCATCAGTGGTCTTCTCTCTTAGATGAAGAAAGGGTGCATTCAAAGAGCCACATGGTTTAGGAAGTTGGAAGGGGGGGGGGGAAGAAGAGAGAAAAAGCAGTCCCATTACACTTCTCAAACCAGTGCTAGATGTGCAAAGGCAGCAAAAATTCCAGCTGCTATTACAACCAGAACAGAGTAACTTTTGAGGAAGACCCGTGCGGTTAGTCACTTGGACTGGTCTCTAGAAAAATACGTGAGTATATGTTGGATTTTGATCAGGCGGTCTTTTAAAGACATCATGGAGAGCACTGACAGCTGATATCTGGGATCTACTGGGAGAACAGCTAGAAGCCACCAACACCAAGCAGGACCATTGGGCATTGCCTAAAAATAAAAGATAAGTTGGTTACCCATAACCAATGTAGTGTAAGTTGACTAACACTAAGTCACCAAAAAACAAAGTCGTCAATGACAAGGACTACTTTAAGGTTTGATATTAACTAGAGAATTCCAGATTTATGAGATCAGAGGGGTTTTGAAGAGATCTTTTCTGATACCTCCCCATCTGAGAAGTTAAATTAAGTTATGCCTAAACTGAGTTTGATAAAGCAGTTATTTTTAAGACAATGAAGGAAGCTCATAGCTTCCTTGGGAAAAGATGACTAACTATAGGACAGACATCTAATAACAAATCTCCCTGACAAAAACTAAATCCACTACCTGTCATGTCATTCTTGAGGCTTGAATATTCTTGAAGCCTAATGTTTTCATTACAGTTGTCTTTGTTACATTTGAAGGACTCTATCACCTCCCAATTCCACTCTCTTCTTATTAGTTCCCAGACAGAGCAGGATTACTTAATCAGTTTCTTCTAAATTTATACAACATACTGTGGAACTCTTTCCTGTGCTTTATTCAATTCTCTAGACCAACTCTAAGATGCGATGCCCAGAACTGGACATAATACTACTCAGCAGAGGTCCTGTCACTGCAGAGAAGATTAATTACCTCAAATGACTTGCAAAAATACTGCTGGTAGTGGAACACTCCAGGATGACATTTCCGCTCTTGCATCTGGATCACAGTTGACACATTTGTGTTCTATTGTAAACCTCAAGCACATACCCATAGTATTGCTGCCCTGCCAGTTACACTGGTTTTGTACACTTATTCCTCTTTCCTGGTATGCTATTTTAAATCTCCTTTTTTTTTATTACTTTGCTCTAAAATCACTTCTGAATTCATGCACTGGCCTCCACAGCATCTACACTCGTCCCAGATTGGTTAATATAGTCTCAAAGAAGTATGTACCAGATGGGTGAGGGACAGGCTAACATCCCACTTTGTATACAATTCCACTTTGAAAGCCAAATTTTACATATTTTTAAGTGTTGCTTTTCTCCAGCCTCCACTCTCTCAGGATCTCACCAACTTTCATTAATTGTTTACAGTAACCACTAAAATCAGACTGCTGCAGCTAGTTGCTTAAGGAACATTTGTCAAATCCTAGCAGCTGCATGACACTAGCTCAGGAAGGAGGAAGGTGTTATTTGTGATTACCTCTTTGCCAAGTATTGCGGCCTGCATATGTCACAGGGAAGAAACTAAAGTTTTTTTTCTGTTTGAGTTCTACCATCTTTGCACAACCCAACAGTTTAAAATGCTACTGGCACTTCAAGTTTACTAGATAGATCTCCACAGCAGCATGCCATACTTTCCTGAAAAAACTGTTGAATGGTGACAGAATTGCCTTTTGTTGCTCATCATAAGAGAAACAAGATGTAAGCCTTATTGCCTTAGAAGTTGTGAATAAAGTGGGGGTTTTCTTCTAATGTTTAGTAGTTGTTAACAGGGGTTTTATTTTTAGAAATAAGCACCTAATAACTGATATTGGATGATGCCTCACCTGTATATTTTCCTCCCTGTCAGGCATTGGCCCAAAGTGCTGAAGAATTTGACTGCGAAATTTGTTTCTTAAGTTTTGGAACCAACTGCAGGCCTGATTGTAAACAAAATTGTGAAGCTCTCTCAGTTTCTTTAGTTCTTCTTCATCAGCAACCTATAGGAGGAATGTTACAAAGATATCATTAGAGATAAAGAAACAATTAAGGTGTTTGAGGCAAAATCAAGAAACATTCCATTTCAACTATATTTAGATGCATTTCTTGCATTCTCCTAACCCTTGTCTGCTAATGACTGAATAGTAAAGAAGTCAAATGATATCTTTGGAAGTTATAGCTTCAAACTATGGCTCAAATAAACCCCACTGATTTCTTTGTTCCTTTACAATAACAGAAAATTAAGCTAGCTTCCATTTCTTCCATGTGTCCCCACTGAACCTTCCAGTGGTCTAGTGACCAAAAAATATGAAACAGAGCTCCTAAGAACCAAGCAAAAATCTAAAGTTATTAATGCCAGTAAGTATTTAGACAGCATTCTGAGTACCTTAACATCTTCCAAATATTCAATGTCTGCTGTGCAATAACCATCTTTCATCCCTCTCCGTAAAACTCTAAATCTTTTTCCACCAACTGTATCAACAACAGACCGTCCATCAGGTAGAAAATGAACGTTCCTAATTTGCAGCATGCATCCATGATCTGCAAAACTAGAAATGAGACCTTGTCAGTAATGCACTTCCACACTTCTGGACACTTTTTAAAATTGAAAAAAAAAAAAAGATGTAAGAGATGAGAAGAATTAGGATATAAACCTACCCATTTTGAGAATCACTTATACACATCCCAAACTGTTTAGTTCCGGTTTCCATACTTCTACGAATCATCAGTCGGTATCTTGGCTCAAACACATGCAGAGGGCAAGGCACAGTAGGATATGCCATAGTGCAAACGAACATTGGAACATTCTTGGTCAAGCTTCAAGAGAACATCAAAAGAAATGAGTGTCTTAAAAACCCAAACAGAGACCTATGCCCAAGCAACACATTTTTTTCAGAATGCTTGCAATATTTGAAGTCATAAAGCACTCTTTTCAAATTTTATTATAAGCATACTGTAATAACTTCCATAAGCACTAAAAAAACATATTAAAGTGACTGAAGAGCTATGTACTGATTAGAGTACATGCTAGATAGTAACCCAGCCTCCTAGTTGTTTAGTTAGCGAGTATCTAGTCAATAAATGAAGGGCTTTGTTCTGGGGACAGCGGCGCTAGTCACTTTTTTCTTTTTGTCTTAGATTAAGCCACACAAACCTTTATGCCATCAGTCTTCTTGGAACTAGAAAGCTGTAGCACTTACTACAAGAGTGGCTAGGTCACCATTTACACTCTTTTCAACATCGGACACCAGATCACAAGACGCAACACAGGGTATAATTTTTAGTTTGGAATATGCCAAAGCAGGCCTCATTGAAAACCACAATATATTTTTCATGCTATTTTATCAAGCATGTACAGTTGACATTTGATACAAACAAGCTGGCATTAAAACATTACCAAGTATTCAATTTTAATACCTTCCAGACTACGAAACATATTCTAAACCCATGGTTTCTGTTACATAAATTGCACCTGAACTGTAGTTTTAAATGGTTTTCCAACATTCATGTCTACAGTACATGATGCTTTGTATATCTGAAGAACTCTGCTACAGATAAACACCAAGACTACAAAAAAATCCCAACAATTTCTTTTCACCTCATCTATATTTATACAACTAATGTCCATCATGAATTGCTTTGAAAGAAATTCAGGTATCTGAGACTCAAGAGGCCAATTCCATTGACAGCAGCAAAGCTAAAACTGAAGCTCCACAACAGTGCATACAGGAAAAGAAACAGAAAGGCAAGCATATTTTGTGGAGAGCCTCGCATCAGTGTGATTTTCTTTTTATTTCCACAGTAGTTAAGAAACTGTTAATTTTCTGAAACACACACTTAAGACACAAAATTAGCAAGTCTTTGTACTTCCTGCATCCATAATATGCCATTATTAATAACCACAAAAATGATAAAACACTTCTAAAAAGGATTTCCATACCAATCTCTCAGGTTTTCTAGATAAAAGACAGCAAAGCTTACTTTGAGTGCTCAGCGGTTTCTTCAGCATGAATTCTTTTTCTCTCATATAATTCATCAGATAAGTATTTCATTATTAATTCCTCCAGCAGCTCTGTGATGCTGTATTTTCTGTTTGCAAGGTACTGCAATTTAAAAAAAACTATTAATATTTCTTTTCATATACATTAAAAGGCTTGAGAAAATTAAGCTTTTATTTAAAATCATGATATATAAAACGTGCCATGAATTAGATTTAAACCCGTGAAAGCTTACAGCTCTGAAGTTGTTTTATTACTTAACACCTAATGGTACTCTAATATTTAAAAATGAGATTCTTCATTTTAGTTCTTAGCATCTGACAACTGAAGTGCCTAACCCAGTTTGTATTTCTATATTTTTCAGGAGACAGAACTGATTTCCTAGGTTTATACAGACATATAATAAAGAAACCATATGGAAATCACAGAGAGGTTTGCTGAATAGTTACCAAAGTTTACAAACACTCAGGATTTAATTACACCAATAAAGCGGATGGTAACAGAAACACAACACATCTAAGAGCCTGAGGCAAACCTGATCAACTTGTATTGAAAAAGCCTGTCTCAAGTTTTTCCTTTCTAGTAGCTATCCATAATCCAAGTGAACCCAAGTTGTTTGGTTTATGTGAAACAGCCTTTAAAATGATACAGTATTTGCATTTGTGAGCTCTACTCAGAAACAGTACCTCTTTCAAACTCTCCTTACAGAGCGGACACTGAGGAGAATGATCTAAACACCGCTGCAAGCAACCTTTGCAAAAGGTATGTCCACAAGGGGTTGTCACTGGCTCAAACAATAGCCTGAAACAAAGGTATTAGAAGTTAAATCTCACGGCAAGTGTGTGTTTTGCTAAAAACGTCACTGATCAACCTCTTCAATTTTTACAAGCACTTATGGATAAGAACAAAGCAGAGGAAAATTAATCCTGTGTCTCCTTATTCGACTTTCCCCCCTATACTGCAGTTTGTTTCCATTTGGTACTGCACCACTCATTTTTATTTTTCTGATGAAACTGGACATGTTTCAACAGTGCAAACATCCCACCTGTACAAAGATTTTGGTCTCACTACATAGAGATTCAGAATGCGTAAAATTAAGTGATTCTTTGAGGAGCTAAGTTGATTTATTAGCAGTATTACATAGTAGTAACGTAACTATGGACAGTTTAGTATACACCAGAAGTTTTAAGGTATTTATTCTAAAAACCAAGACAACTCAATAAGAGCTTTCAAATACACCAGCTACATTTAAGTAGACTAACATTCTGGAGTATCTGTATCTCCTAGACAAATGTGAGGTTCACACGCAATACTTTAAAGCAATAGCTTTCCCAAAATAAGTTAAATAGTTTTCCTGACTGAAAAAAATTCTTAACCCAATTAAACGCAAAACCCCCTACCCTTTTAAGCTTAACAATACCAAGTTCAATTTAAAAGGCAACATGATTAAAATCATGCTGTATTATACAGAACTATAGCAAATGACATTTAAATATACATTTAACTTCAGGGATACAGAGATTGAAAATTATTGATGGGTGTCAGAACCCCTCACAACCTTTAAGTACCTCAGTTTTTATGTGTAACAGGTATGTGGCCAAGCATCTATCATAGAAATGCTGAATCAAGGAGAAAATCTTACCTCATACATAGAGAGCACTCAAAATCTGATACATCGATCAAATCTTCTGGAATTGTTCCAAAAGCCAGTGTCAAGTCCCTTTTTGTACTTTCTAAAGAAAAGCAATATAAAATATTCCTTCAAAGAAAGGTACATCACAGTAAATTCTTTAAATTTCAAAGAAAGTGACTGCTTACCTCCTTGCTTTTTGTGCTTGCTTCTTCCATCTTCGCATACAACTGTATCCTGTTCTGAGAGGGAAAGCTTTCTTTTCAACAAAGCACCTTTTTCTTCACCAGAGAGAAGGGGTTCAGAAGACACTCTCTTTAAGCCATCTTCCTTGGCAAGGTTTTTTGTTGAGTTAAGAGCATGGGCAGACTGTGCACGATTTAAGCTTCCACTGACAGGCTCCACTACATCTGATCCTCCTAAACTCTGCAATGGAAAGATGAACTGAACTGTACTTTGACAGTAACACAAACCTAACCACGTAAGATGCGAACACTGAAAGATACAGAAGCCAAACTGATACACCCTCAGTTAGTTCATTAGTTAATTAGAAAACATTGTTAAGTCAATGCAGCACTCAAATTTGCTTAGCATTAACAACTTAAATAACATCATCTACTTCAAAGAGCACAAAACCTGTATTTCTTTTGATTTTCAGGTCTCTCATATCAAATCTCAGCACTTTCTACTACATAGTTCACTAGAATAAGGAGTCTAACACTCCAAATGAAAATACAGTATGCCCAAACCACAATTCTTTCTTCCAATTTAGCTAGTTACAGAAAGTCAGCATTTAGGCTGACAAATATCAGAACATCTGGTGTTTGTGTATCAGCTTAAAAATTACCCTATAGTTCTGGTTACCTGATCAGGACAAAACTCTAAGTTGCTGGAAGACTCAGTCACCTCAGAACCAAGTATAAAAGGTTTATTTCGAACATGTGGTAAATTCCAAGCAGGTTCCTTCAGACTCTCTCGTAACTTCTCTGGTGACAGGACATCACACAATGTCTATAAAACAAATACTAAATATTCGTAACAATGAAAAAGGATCTAAACACAGCTTTATTGTAAAATTGCATATACAAGAAGTCAATTTACATTATCTTTATATTATCTTCATAAATAAAGCTTTGTTTAAGCTGAGAATGAGCAGAAGCCTACCTATCTATATGACTAAAAAGAATTTGTCTGGAAATCTTTTTGATCACAAGTGAGTGAGCTCTTCAAACAGAGTTAGGCATTATCAGTTCAGTATCAGGCAGCTCTTTCAACATAAATTTTTGTTATCAAAGAAAAACTTGTGCTCTGGGCATGAAAGAGTTCAACTTAAAACATTAAACACACCCAATTTTCATTTTTTCTAGATTTCAATTTAGTGATTTCAAAAGCATATGAACTGTTAAGATGGACATGTTAAATGTGTACATTAGGACTACCTCCTCAATGTAGTATGATATATCTTGAAAAGAACTTATCTACCACTTGAAACTTCTTCTTATGACCTGAAGATTTTTAGATGCTCAAAGTCTACTATAATGGGAGCTTTATGAAGGAACCAAGTTAGAGACTGCAATCCAGCATCATAAATAAAATTACCCTTTCCACTTCTAGCTTGGCTGGAAGAAAGTCCTCATCAAGGGCTAAGCACTGTAGAAACAGTTGTAAGGCATCACCTACAAAGCCAGAGTCTTGCAGCACTTTTGCTTTCCAGAAGTAGACCTGAAAAACACATACCATGAAGACATTTCTAAAGAATATGCAGAACTGCAATATTCATCTTACAGCCATTACAACACAGGTAGACTCAGAACCCTGCATGACAATAATAATGCAGCTTTCCAACAAACTTCAGCTGTGCACAGTGTGGGTGACCTCTATGCCTTGCCTAACATACATCCCCTACAGAGCTTGAAAACAGTCATGAGGTAGGCTGGCGTTCTGTCTTCTTCTAGTTAACTTGTTTTGGCTTACATCAAGGGTTAAAATCCTGACTGGTTTCAGCTGAATCACAAAAGGCCTTACCTTTCCCCTTCTGTGAGCCTTTGGAGGGGAAGAAGAGGGACACAAAATGCAAAGTCTTATATGACCTCTTACAACACCTTACAGGATACCCTTTTTGCCCTCTGTTTCATTAAAAGCTTTATGGTTCCAGCTTGAAGAAGGGTGTCTACAAACAAAACAATCCACACTCTACACAACCATGTATCCCTTACACACATCTTAATCTATATTCATAGCACAGAACAATGCACTTTTGGAACTGCTTCCTCCAATTAGATTTTATTTTTGAACACGGCTAGGAAAAAAAATATATCTGTATACTATTTCCTCTGAAAGAAAACAAATTCCTCTTACAGACTGTTTGTTTTCCAACTTCCCTTATCTTCTAGAATTGACACAGGAATCCCTCATACCCAGCTCAGTTAAGTGAAGTGAGGTTTCTTTCCAAACATAAAGAAAAACGGAGACAGTACTACCAACACTGAGAGGCACAAAGTAGGATGCAGAACACAGGAGATACCAAGACAGCAGCATTTATCTCCCCTTGTACAGCAAGATCTTGCTGCTCCTGCTGTACTAAGTTCAGATAGCACTGCAATATGCAGTACCTCACAATTCTGAAGGCCACTGACTCCCCAGCTGCCTGCACTATTTACAGAGCTCAGTTCCCACTAAGTTTCCTCAGGCTTTTTGAAGAAAACCTTTCCAAGCTGCACCAGCGAAGTGTACTTATTTAACAAAAATTAACAAAACAACCCCAAATCCTAGCACTTACAGGTTATGTCATCATAAACTATCCCAACTCTAAGTACAGTCATCGAGTCTAACCTGTCGTACTCATCAGCAGCCAGTCTCATTTATGGAGCTATTTTAAGATACCTGTTAGCATCTTGCATGTCTTACAACATAGCATTTAAGGTAGCTGACCTAGCTTCTTAACTTGATGCAAACATAATTTAGAATTAATTAATTGTACAGATAAAAACAGATACTGATAAATGAAGAGTTCGTATCAGCTTACCTCTGGCCAATTTGGCATTTTAGAAATAACAAAATTCAGATCTTCTATGGCTGTTTTATGCTCTTGGAGGCCAACACATGACTCAACTCTGTAAATTCTTAGCATCAAGTCACTGGAGTCTGAAGAGAAAAATTAAGTAACACTCTTAATTCAGAAATTTGCAATTTTAAATGAGATATGCTTTCACAGTGATACGTCACAATCACCCTTTTTTGTACAATACTTTCAAAATTAATGGAGCACATTCTTTCCCACCCCCAGTGTTTCAGTGATAAAGGGGGCAGTAATTCTGGAGTTATGTCTTTTAAGCTAAAGATTGGATTTTACACCCTCTAATGTACCTTGTATCAACGAGAAAAATATTTTAAAAGATCCAGCACTGAAGCTGACAGAATAAAGTACTGCTCAATATTGCTGTGACAACAAAATTTGAAGACTATGTAGACTTCAGCTTTATATCTGTTCGAAGACACAGAAATCTGGGAAATCATTGCATTTATATTAAAAAGTCAAAACATCACAAAGTTTGCTTTCAAAAGTTCAAGTTTTTCTTTAGGCTGCCATTTGCTTTTATAATGCCCAAACCCTTTCAACTATGGTTGATACAGACGCAGCTTGTGCAATGATATCCCTCTGCTAAGTACCAGAAGTAGGCTTCATCACTATGTGGTATGAGACAGCCAACATCAGAAAGCCTTTAACATCAGCTGGCAGCCCTGATGTAAGTGTACTAGTGGAACTTTGGCAATGGGAAAACATTAGTACGTGTTCAGTAAAATTCTCATGTCCAACGTACAACATTTTGCACTTGCAGTAAAGCAACTTCTAAATGGGAAACACACCACCTCCGTGCCACTAAAACTATGCTTCTCATAACACAACTAATTGTAGCACCGCTTGGAGAAAATACCAGCACACTGATTTGTTCTTCATTTAGTTTTTTTTTAAATACACCTGTGCTTTCGCACTAAGTCAAACATTGGTCTACTATAAACCATACTAAAATTAAATACTTAAGTTTGTTTCAATAAGGTTTTCTTGGGAGGGGATCATTTCAAATTGATATTCCTAGTCTATTCTAAATGTCTAGTTTAAATTTTCGTAATTTTCAACATCGGCTTGTCTTAGATTTGAAAGCCAGGTTGGTCAATGTTCTCATGTATTCCAACATACTGCTCTGTGTTTAGATCCACAATGTTACATTATAAAAAGACCCTAATGAAAAAGAAAGACCTAAGAAAATCAAAACTTGCAGAAGATTTCACAGCTGAAACTAAAGCTTCTTTCCAATTTGGACTGTCTGCCTTTTGAGTTGACAGTTTCCTTTCAAATACAAATATTCCCGAACCCAGTTTGTTTTACTTTATTTCAGACATAATAAAATGTTTGTATTAACAGAAGTCTGGGAAACTATCTTTGTCTGACTTAAATACTATCCTGCAAGCAGAACAATGCTGAAGCCTGCTTTCCTGTGGCTTTGTATTTTCTGAGCTCCATAGCCTGGTGCCCTGGTAAGGCGAGCGCTCAGATCAAATGCTTCATACCATTTTTGCTGTTGTATTTGACTCTTTAGCATCCAGCAGAACTAGTATCAAACCAAATTCTTTCCTTCAGATGTAGCAGTAAGTGCAGGGCTTTGTTCTCTGACAGGCTACCTATTTGTAGCCTATCAGACTTTCAAGTGCACAGTATAACCTGAGGAACTCCAAGCCTCTTTTTCTGGAGGGGTGAAGGTAAGGGGTAGCTTGCAGATAAAAATGTGAGTTCACCTTTACAGCAGGTGGGCATTTTGTCTATTTCTGTTTTAAAAAGAAAAGCATGATTCCAATTTAACTGGTACAAAACAGAGAGCTAAACCAGAGTTTAACTGGGACCCCACCTCTGCTGCTGAACACACAAAACACAGCCAATCAACGATCAATATATATAACAAATTAGATCTAAATATTTGAAAGACCAAAGGTGTCCAGCCACAAATGGTGCGGCCCAGGGCTCATTATGGGGGCCAGCTCTGTTTAATATCCTAATGAATGAGCTGGATGAGGGGATCAAGTGCACCCTCAGTAAGTTTGCACACACCAAGCTGGGCAGGAAAGTTGATCTGCTTGAGGATAGGAAGGCTCTACAGACAGATCCGGACAGGCTGGATACACGGTCCAAGGCCAGCTGTCAGGTTCAACAAGGCAAAGTGCAGGGTCCTGCATTTGGCTTAAAACAACCCCATGCAATGGTACAGTCTTGGGGAAATGTGGCTGGAAGGCTGCTCAGCAGAAAAAGACCTGGGGGTGTTGGTCAACAGCTGCTGAACAGGAGCCAGCTTGTGCCCAGGCAGCCGAGAAGGCCAACAGCATCCTGGTCTGTATCAGCAACAGCATAGCCAGCAGGGCAGGGCAGTGGTCACCCCCTGTACTGGGCACTGGTGAGGCCGCACCTTGAATCCTGTGCTCAGTGCTGGGCTCCTCTCTACAAGAGAGTCATTTGGGTGCTGGAGCAGGTCAGAAAAGGGCAACAAAGCTGCTGAAGGGTCTAGAGCACAAGTCTGATGAGGAATGGCTGAGGGTACTGAGGCTGCTTATCCTGAAGAAAAGGAGGCTCAGGGGAGGCCTTATTGCTCTCTACAACTACCTGAATTAAGGTTGTAGTGAGATGGGGGGGTTGGTCTTTTCTCCCAAGCACAGAGCATGTGGAAATGGCCTCAAGTTGCACTAGGGGAGGTTTAGGTTGGGTATAAGGAAAAACTTCCCAGAAAGGGTTATCAAGCATTGGAACAGGCTGCCCATGGAAGTGGTTGAGTCACCATCCCTGGAGGTATTTAAGAGACAGATGTGGCACTCTGGAACATGGTTTAGTGGTGGGCTTGGCAGCGCTAGGTTAACAGCTGGACTCCAGGATGTTTAAGGTCTTTTTCCAACCTAAACAACTCTATGATTCTATCTAAATTGTATGTCAAATTTGGTAGCCATAATTTAATTTCTAGGCTGTGCAATTGTAAAAACAATTTTACAATGTTTCAGCATATATTTAAATATTTGCCACCTAAAGGGAAGATGCAAAACTATTTCAAATCCTTAGACAAGAGACTAAGCAGAGCAGGAACACAATCTGTGCTCAAATTTTACTTTTGGTAACCCAATATACTGTAAATACAGAAATCGCTCACTTATAGCATATACAAAACAAAATGATTTTAATAAGAAAGGCACCAAGTACTGTAAGTTCAGAATTGTGTATACAAGGTATTATCACAGTAATAGGGAAGTACACAAAGGTGTACACACAAAATCACATTCAATGTGCATTCTTTTTTATACTACTCCAATAGCATCTGCTTCAGGCTAGTGTCAACACAAGCATACAAATAAATGGACCATCTCTGCTCTGATCCTGCATGCTTTTTAGACGATTCATTATAAAATATCAATTTTTTCAAAATAAATGCACATTACAATGCAGAGAAACTTTAGGACACTGTATTAACTAATACAGTACTATACAGTCACCCCAACAATCAGGGGTTGGAACACACAACCCATGAGAAGAGGCTGTGAGAACTGGGCTAGTTTAGTGAAAACTATTCCTATTCCCAAATGCCTTGAGAAAATCCAACAGCCTTTCACAATCCAAGAGGAGGCTACCTAGAAGACTCAATTTTAGTGCACAGGTGAACAAGAAGAGACACTGCTACAAAGGGCAGTTCAGACCTGAAATCAGGAGAAAGTTTTTCCACTATGAGAATAATTAATCTTCGAGCAGGTTCCTCAAAGAGGCTGTGGAATCTCCATCCTTATAGGTTTCCATAATCCAGCAGCACAAAAGCTTAGGCAAACTGCTCCAAAATCAACGTTTATTCTGCCTCAACAAGGAGACCGACTGGTCAACAGACCCCCAGAGACCTCCTCCAGCAGGAATGAATCTGTGATTCAGACCAAACTCAAGTGTATTAGCTGTGTGTTTCAGGATACTTGATTAAAGACAAGCTGCACTTGTATTTTAATCAGACTTCATTTAACTGAACTATTTTGTTTCAACTTCTGGAAGGAATACATTAACCATATGAATGTTAACAATCCTCATGCTTTTCAAAAGTCACTTTTGCACCATAGCAAATACTTTCCCTTCAGATGTTTCAAGAAATGTAAGCAAGTTATAAAAAGATGCCATTTCAGTAGAGGCTTTTGTGCCAATGTCTTATTTAGGACATCAGATTTACTATTTGCATTATAAAGAAACAGAGATGAACATTGAGGAAATACTGCAACAGAACATGAATTATTTTAAACACGAATACATCTTATGCTACAGTTTTTCCACCTCTGTATGTTTTCAAGATTCAGGTTTTGGAGGAAGATATAAAGTACACCACCATGTATTAATTAGTGCTCTTCTGGTCTGAAGTCACTTGATTGTAAGTCGTTTGTAATTGTAAGCTTACAGCTCTAAGTTCACATTTAATGTATGTCTACATTCTGATTCACTAGGTTCTTTAGTATCTTTACCAGAATACTTTGAATATTGATAGTTCTCAGGACTGGAGACACAGGAAATAGCTGTACAACGGATCTTAAACTGAGCTACTACCACTTAATTCTAGCACATACACTGAATCCGAACAATAAAATTTAGGGTAAGCATCATATCTGGTTACTATTCTCAAATTTTAAAGCCATTTTACAGTTTAATTTAAAATTTAATTTTAAAAATTTCAGAAATAGCTTAAAAAAAAAAAAAACCTTTCCCTATAGCTACCCAAACAGGATTGCTAATTCTACAGAAGATTAATAAAAGACTGTAGAATAAATTTTATCTTTTACTCTTTCAAAGCAATCTTGAAATGTGAAACAGGATCCCTGTAAACATATCTGATCAAGACTGGATCCATCAGTTTGTACCTTAAAGGCCACTGAGTTTTGACTCCATTTCTTTGTGACCTGTATGAGTCAATGCTGTACCTCAGGACACACAACTGCTTCTTTCACTTCCCAGATTTAAAATAGAGCAGCCACTTTCTCAGGTCACATCCACCCCATATCCCACACTGTGTAAAAGCCTTGGCAAATAACGTAGAATTGAAGGCCACAACTGAACCTCTTTGAAATAGGTTGCCAAAAGGCTTATAAAACGCATCTAAGATTTAATCCCACCTACACTAAAACCAGTTTATTATGGAACTAGTTCCAACGTAGCTCTCCAGAACAGATCGGAAGGATTAGACTTATGCAAGCTTTTGTTTCTCTCCCCGCTGCAGAAAACTGTACGAACGTAATACTCTTGATCTGTGAAAATATTAATTCCCAAGTTTCTTAACAGAAGCAGAACGACACAAATGTAAAAGAGCCTTACAGGTCACCAGGTGTTAAATTCCATAGTCTAATACAAACAACAAAGGAATGTGTCACTGGATCCACCTAGGTGTATCAACCACACAAATTTGACTCCCTCTACAAAGCCTGAACTCTGAAAACCAGGCTGTTATCTCAAGCGCTCACGGCACCAGGCATACGGATTGCGACTGATACAGGACGGTCCAAAAGTGCGGCTCTACCTCCCTCCTCGCACCCTCTCTCAAGGCTATATTATAAAACTCCAACCACACCCACCCATGATGTCACTGCCATTACACAACCTGTCCCCCTCCATGCCTGTCTGCTTATGCAACTGGGCCCGGCCTGCTGGGAATTGTCTTGGTGACACTTAAGACTGAAAATAGGTCTCTCTCAGGAAACAAGGTTAAATACAGCAAGAGAATTTCTCTTGTCTGTGCGCCGCGATTACTGAACACAACACAAAACAAAGCCCACAAACTCTTCCAAAAACAAGTTCTCACGAAAGCATGCGGGAGGGGAAACTAGAAAAAGGACATGAAGAACCCGAGTTGCACGTTCCTCCAACACCCCTGAAGCATACCCCACCACCAGGCTTGACGCTCAGCTGAGCCCCGAACAGCCTCGCGTCCTGCCATCGGTCCCTCCTCCCCTCTGCCAGACTACGGAGAAAAGTCCCTTAAACCCTCTCAAACTCGAGAAAAGTTCGGATGTTCTTTATAGCCCATTTCGATCACGGACAGCCTCAGCAGAAGAGAGGGGCTGAAGAGCAGGAAGTGAACACACACCCGCCTAACCCCACCACACTTGGAGGTCCCCCGAGCCAGCCGCGCCTCACCACCAGCTCACCACGGTCCTGCCAGAGCTGGGGCGGGGAGCGGGACGGCAGCCCGCGGGACGGGCAGAGGGAAAGCCTGCTCCGCACAAGCCTTACCTGCTCGTAGAGCCTGACTGGCGGCGCCCAGAGCCTCTCGGAAACGGCCCTGGGACAGCAGCTCCTCCAGCCGCCGCCCGGTCCTCGCTCTCTCGCATTCGCCCGGGAACCACTTCTCCGCGAGCCGGTTGAGGACGACGCTGGTCCTCCGAGGGGCCGCGGCCGTGCTGGTGCCCCCCGCCGGCAGCAGCCAGTCCCGGCAGCGGCGGCAGCGGGCCCGGAGCTCCCTCCGGAGACAGCGGCGGCAGTAGGTGTGCCCGCACGGGACGGTGACCGGCTCGCTCAGGAACCTGCCGCAGCCGCAGCAGCGCAGCGGCCCCTCCGCCGGGCCCCCGCTCTCCGCTGCGGCCGCGTGGCCCCTTCCCCAGCCCAGCCCCTGCCGCAGGCGGTAGTTCAGCACCAAGCACTCCACGAGGGTCCCCAGGCGCTGCGGTCCGGCAAGGGGCTCGAGGCACAGCGGCGCCAGCGACGCGCCCACCACTTCCTTCAGGCGGCTCCCGGGCACCAGCCTCTCGCCCAGCCGCGGCGGCAGCAGCAACTCCCGCGCTCCACCCGCCTCCTCTCCTGGGGTCCCGCTACCGCCCGG
>JAOEHY010032320.1:0-33657 GCA_025447955.1 Psilopsiagon aurifrons
CCCCCCCCCCCCCCCCCCCCCCCCCCACGACACCAAAACAAAATTAAAGAAAAAAAGTAATTTTTAAGCATATCTTCACCTTTTGCTTATGTAAATTAAAAATATAAATATTAGGTATGTCACTGTGCAAGGTAAACTCTTCAACATCATCCTGTGTTGAAAAATGCTTCCTAGTAAATTAAATTAGGTGCCAAGTAGCATTCTGCAGGAACTTTTAAAAGCCATCTCACATGTTAAAATGAAGTTTCCAATCTTTTGCACAGTCTGGTTATAGAGTTGATAACTTGGATAACACATCTTGGGAAACCAATTGGAAGTTATTTCAGATCCTGAAAGAAGTGAGATGGGGTGTGTGGAGAAGGAAAGTGTTAACTTCTGCTTTTGACTCCTGTGTCCTACATCTTTTAGTACAAACTCATGAGTTCACTTATGGGTACCACACCATCCCCTGGAGGTGAATTATCTATGTAATAGCTAGCATTAATAGTAGATGAAATTTCATGTTACAGGCTGAAAAGTGTCTAAGAGCAGGATTACTCTTAATTAAAAAAAAAAAAAAAAAGAAATAAAAAGAATAGGTCCTGGCCAACACAGAAATTGTACAGAACCATAAAACATTTGATATGCCTTTTAATATTTACTTCCCTTTTTTTGGCATACTAAAGACTGCTAAAAGACCAACAACTTTTAAAATTCATCTGCAAATATCTATAACTCTCAGATAGGTAATTAAAACTGATCACACCTTATCCGGATGTTTGTGGGCCATATTCTCACTTGCCGGGTGCTATGTTTCATCACATACATTCCTGAAAAGGAGTATACAGCATGATTGATTTTGTTTTATAATAGTTTATATTCCTTTATAAACACTCTCTATGAATGTAAATGACAATGCAATGTCAGAGAGACTTCGATGAATGAACCAGAAGGGACAGGCTGACTGTCTTTGAGGACTAGAAAAGTTTCTATGTCTAGTCAAGACAGAAATTTAGAGGGATCAGTGACCTAATTAAAGAACATGAATTCTTCTAGTGTTGACGCCTGAAGTTCAGATGTTCTTTTTGTACAGGAAACTCGCCTGCCTGGCTGCTACACAAATATTAAAACAACCCCGTGTGAGACAAGTTTTTTCAGCATTTGGTCTGCAGCACCATGAGACAGTAGCTAAATCTCTGCTATGCAAGACCTCCTTGTCAATCTTAAGCCTAAACATAGTAGCCAGTGTAACACAATGTTTATTAGGGGAAACAAATTATTAATGTCTTGTGATAAGCTCCTAACAGTGACCATATTCCTCCTGCAAGTTACTGTAAAATGACTACAGTGTTTTCTTCTTAACTATATTCCTTTCAGGAAGAGACTCTGCATGTCTGCTAAAGTCATTTGTAGCCTTGTCCTCCATATAAATGAATGTGAAGGTTGAATAAGATAACTAATGAGTCGAACAACTTCATACTTGAACACCAGAAGAGAGGTAGCTCCAAGTTTCCTTCCTTTAATCCTTGGTGGGTGGCTCTTATTCTCATAATTTTTTCTCCGGACAAACTTCTTACTGTGCATTTCTGGAAAAAAAAGAGAAAACTTTATCAAGGGATTATCCAAATCACATCTACTTCGTTACCATATTCACCTTGGGACCAAAGCCCTTAATGCAGGACAGGGGTAAAATATGAAAGCCGCAGTCTCCAACTGTCCTAAATCTTTCCATTTTTATAACTAAATATTTTAGTGTCAAAAATGTAACTAATAAATTGAAAGCTTTCAAAATCACAACCCGGAGGTGCACTGTACCCTGCAGCACATGTTTTAAAAAGGAAATGACTGAATAAATTAAAACATGGGGAGACAATCTGAGTTACATAATAGCTACATGTATTAAATCATTCAGGAGAAGTTGCAGCTGAACTAACACTCTGTAAAAATGAACTCTCTGTGGTGGACTCTTCACTCACTGAACTTATTTAAAATGTAACAGAGAGGAGTGAATGGTTGTACAAAATGGAAAATTGCTGCCATGGAAGAGAGATGTTAGATGTTCAGATTTATTCCTTCCAGAGGAGAAGATGATGATTCAGTTACATACAAGGGAGAAGCTATTAACTATATCTTTCAGTTTAAATCTGATGCTTATTTGAGAAGTTGTTTAACCCCAAACCAGTTCTGGCCCTCTTATCTAAATGCTCATCTATAAAAGGAAGAAGACATAATCTATTCATAGAGAAGACATCATGGATGCAATTAGAAATTGTTTACAGTCTGCATAAACACCAGGTCTAAATGCTTTCCCCATAAATGCTCAGATAAGCACCCCACTGACCATTTTTTTTCTCAAGATGTTTAATCATATTTTCACTTCAAGTACCTGACATAACTATAGCTTGGCTAAAATTAGTCTTAATAGCCTAATATATAGTCCCTTACAGGGGGCCCCTTACAGACCAATCAGCCTTATGAATTCAGATCTTACTGTTTTATCTAAATTAGGAGCCAATGAGCTCGAACACATAATTTAATTTTATGATGCACTGAAAGTATTTCAGTCAATAGTCATACCACACTGCTATAAAACACAATCTCAGAAGGGTATTTTAGAGGTTGTCTCTTTAACAGATTTTAAAGAACAGAAACTATCTTATCAGTAAATATAGGAATATTTCTGATCTGTCAGAAGGGTGCTTTTATTGGTTTTTAAAGAACTAAGTTTAAAAAATACATTGCTATGTATCAGATCAAAATCCATCAGTTAATATGTGGAGAATGAGCTCTTTTCCTTTCTTCCATCCCTTTTTCAAAAAAGGTTACTTGCCAGAGCTGCCTTCTAGTGATCTTCCTTTTGTAGCTGCTATGAAAATATCAGGTTTTACTTTGTCAGAGAAAGAAGCATATACTCATATGCTAAAAGCATTCGTATTTCATTTTTGCACCTTGAACTTACCAGTTCAAGGCATTCTCCACTCATACATCCTGGAAAAAGAGTGAATTCCCTGTTGATGAAGCGCACAACTGGTAACAGTATAATGTATAAAACTTTTGCAATAGAAATTATTTTAGCTAAATTTATTTATTTAAGAGGAATGCACAGAAAGCAGTAATATTATTTGAAAGGACGACAGTACATTTCCTGGCATATTTTCTTATCAGTGCTTTAAATAAAATCAGAGTGATTGTGATGAAATTTCCAGGAAGAATTTTACTGCTTTAGTCTTTTCTCAGCTGTATGCCACAGCAGTTGGGGCAATTTCAGTGAAAGAAGGCAGCACAAATTCAGTGTGCTTAATGTTGTCTTTGAAGAAGCAACTGAGTTGAATCCCTTCAACTTAGGCTGGTGAGGACTTGGAAGTTGATCAACTGTGAATACGTAAGTTCATTCATTCAAGAGGTCTGCAAGTTTTAAACCATTGGTGGACATACCTTTTCACTGTAGGAACCCCATCCTAAAATCCCTGTGGATAAGAAGCTGCAAGGGGTCCATCACATGCTTAGGAAAATCGAGGATACAAGAGCTCGATATCCCAATGAAAAGTGACAGAAGAGTCCCTCTTCTGCATAGGGTGGAACTGCTTTGCTTCTGAGTCCCAGAGCATCTAATGGATGTCATCTTTAGCAAGCTGAACCTTCCCGACTATATGGGTTCCCTGGCAGCCTCAATAAAACCTTGATGCTGGCCTTTCTTTTTAGCGTCACTGTAAGGAAATCCCTTTAAACATCCACTTCTGCCTAGCACCACATTTTGTCCAGCCTTATCTGATTGCTTTAAGAATCTGAATCAGTTTAAGTATTAACCTCTGGAATAAATGGTCTCATTATAATCAGTGCAGCTACCAACAAGTTAAACTTATGGTTCGTGATTTAGGACCCTCCGTTAGTAGATGAATAGAGTGGATTCTAGTGGTTCCATATGTCCACTCATTTTTCATTTATTAAAGATACTGTACCAGCCACAGCTCAGACCAACCTGGATTACAGCACATTATTATAATCTATTTGAGATAGGAGTATGCAGCATGTATTGAGGTTAGACACAAGCCTTGTTGATTTGAGAAGATACAGCCCATACAGCAGTGAAGTGAAAACATGTTCATTTAGTTTGAAACTCCTGTTTAGTCCATTCAGGGATCACAGCTTATTTCTTCTGCTAAATTTCTGTGAGTTTATTCTATGAAAACCAGAGCTTGAAGCTGGGAGTTACTATTTCTAGAATTCTAGAAGAATGTTTTTCAGGGACACTTATCAGGAATGGGACTACTTTATTTTGTAGAAATCCAAGGAGGATAAAGTCCATAATGATACATTAGTCTAAGTGGTAATACTAAAAATGATACAAGACATCTCCTACTCTTGTTATGAATAGTTGCTTTACCGTTTTTCTATGAAGAACATTTCTTTTACATATATGTATTTGAGGGCCCTTTGAGACTAATTTTCACTGATCTATGAATAAGAATAAAATCAGCCTTCTTAAACTTTTAAGGGACTTTTTCTTTCCTGCGGACATCTTTACTCAATTACTTATCATCATATTATTTTACATATATTGACCGTAAATTGAACCATGAAGTAGATGCATGAAGGAGAGAGAAATTCAACAGATTGTTTCATCTGTCACCGTCTCTGAAGCAGGACCAAACACCTGAATTACCACTGTACCAGTAAAGCTTATTTAACATAATGGTGGAGTTTGCTCCATTCCGGTTTTGCAGAGGGTAATTCACTGCCCCCTTTGTGAGAGACTTCTAGGAATCAGTAGTGATTTATCATACCTCTTCTCAATTTTCTCCTTTCTAGATCCACCAACAAAAGATCCACTAAGATCAGTTCTCGTGTTTCCTTGATTTGAATGTCTCTGTTGCTCCTTGAGGTTCATTTTTAATGTGGTGTCACCTAAAAAGCTGAGGCTATACTGGAGTAGAGATACGTGGAAGGATTACTTTGCATGTCTTGCATTTGACTTTGCAGTTGATCTGTTAATAGGATGAACAGTTTTGTGTTGGTTTGGTTTTTTTTTTTCCTGTAGTTTGCTTAGACTGATTTTGTGATCTGCTCCAAAGCCATTTCTCCATAACTGCTATTTATCCAATAGTTTTTTTCTCCTATCTGTGTAGCTGCCTGTTTAGATGCTGCAGTTGTTTTACATATTAAGTATCATTTTAATTTCATTATAATTAAAAGAAACTAAAAATACAGGCTTAGTTTTCTGACCTGACAGAGAAAAGAATTCTAGAAACTTTCCGTGAGCATTCCACCTTTTGATTTTATTTCACTGATTTTTTATATTTTATCCTCACAGATCTTGAAGTTAATGTTCAGTACATATTAAATTAGAGCTATACCACAGCTATAGTGAAATCAACTCAGTCTGTATTTCAGATGGTTAAAAATCATGGTTTTTTTTATTGTCAGGGTCTTTTAGCTATAATATTATCAGTCCTTTTTTTTCTTGAATTTTTAGTGTAAGTCTTGGAAGGACATGTATCTTTACTGGTAACTTCTGAAAAGTAATTTGTTATCTTTTTGTCAGGTGCTCCATAAACCATTGGCTTTGATCATGTCCCCGTAGCACTGCTTTCCTAGACCATGTTCCTGCAGAAGTGCATTTGCATGTAACTAATGTGGCTTAAGTTGAGGGAACTGCTTGCAGGGAATATACTTACACGTGTTTACATCTTTTGAGTACTGAGTCTTTACTTTGAGGTCTTCAGGGAAGCAACTTAGTCTGCTGTCCTTCCTGGACAGTGTCTCATGAATTATAATAACAACAAATAATATGGGAATAGGTATAATTTTTTATTCCATCATACTCCTATACACAAAGAAAAGTAGGTTCTTCCAATTTTTCAAATGCCTGAAGATTTCCTTAGCAAATACTTTTGTTGCCTGATGACCTTTCCTTCATTAGTATGAATTTCCCTTCAAGGCAGGCATTTTTCAATCAACAGTAATTTGCATATAATTTATCAAGAGAAAAGAAAAGCAAAATAATTTTATTTAAAGATTTCCCTTTGTTTTAAGTGTCATTAGCAGTTCTGACTAATCAGATTTTTACAATCTCATCAGGCGCTTTTAGAAAATCTCTATGAACTCATCTAGAGGATGCATTTATTCCTAAGTGTCCTGTATTGCATTACAGCACAGTAACGAGTCACTGACTGCTACAGATGTTTATGTGAAATGCAATTAACACTCTGCCAATTTAGTTTTTATAGGGACACAATCAATTTTTATTCATTTTAAAGCTAGAATGCTTTCTTTTATTGTGTACTGCCTCTCTGCTGATTATATAGCTAAACAAATTATTCTTCTGTTTGTAGTAAATGGGAGTGTTTAAGCAGACAGTACCATGGCATATTGCATGGATCACATATAAGACAGGAATTAAATATCTGGATTATGTAGAACTTGGAAGAACTGAAAGCTATTTTAAAAATACAGTTGTTTGATTTATTTAGAAAATTTCACATAGAAATGTTTGCTGTATGTACAGATTAATTTGTTTCTCTGAAAGAAATTTAATTTTCCTGGTGTATATTTCATCTTTAAAAATAATATATTTGAAATGTAGGTGGAATTGGTTTCCACCAGCTTGATATCAGGGCAGTCTTGTCTGTACACTTGCCTGTCAAGTGTCATGAGTTTTTATAGTCTTGTTATCCTCAACAATGTTATTTTACTTAGGATGCAATTGCAGTTCACTGAACTGAATTTTCTTGACCTCAAGCACTGAGACAGAAGCTTAACTTAAAGCCCGTAAGTAGCTTCCTTGAATTTAAACTGTGACTATGAATAACACACTCACTTTTGTGTAATGAAATAATTAATAATTCCCCCAAATCTAGTTAGGAACTACTAAAGTTAAGTTCAGATTTCTCCAAGATGCATCTAGTTACTTTATGTAGCACCACAACAGGAATCTAAAGAAAATATCTACAGATTATAACAAACCCTTCCATGTTAAATTGATCTTGTGAGGATTATCCTGTATTCAGAGAAAATGTACAAAGCCTTTTTTGTTTTTCAGACGTTGCTTTCTGCGGCAAGTAACGAAGTATTAGCACCTACTAATAACTCACAACCTAGTGCAGAGGCCTCCCTGCAGACAGTATGAGGGCTTCTTGTTTCACTTCTTGAAATTTATTAGTATTCAAGTTCAGTGAAGCCTAGATGAATAATTGCAGAAAATAAACACCCCTAGGAAGTATGAATAAGGTGAGCTATAGAAGCTGCTGTTACACTGAATTCAGATGAGATCCACATTTGGTTCTCTTTCATGTTTCTCTTGAGATTTTTCAAAGGAAATAGTACAATGACAATGACCATTTTTAGTAACGCGCCATAATTGCCACAGTGTTAGGACGCAAAACATTGCGAAGCAGGGAAAAAAGGGCTGGAAATGACCAGCAAGGACACTTTAATGAACGCTCGAATGCACCTCAAATGAAAACCAGATGTTCTTTGTTAACTTCTGCAGTAAGCCTTCTGTTCTGATCGAGGAAACTGTACCTTCATAAAGGAGAGAGAAGAAGGAGAGAGAGAGCTCTTTCCAGCCTATTTTTTATATGTTTTAAAGATAATACTGCAGAGGTTTGTTTCTGTACCTTTGTAAACATTTAGGGCATTTTTGACATCACTGATAGAAATAACCCATGGCGCCTTAACTTAATTTGAACAGTACAGTTCTTTCTTTAAGAAGACCTATAACACAATTTGCTTAGCAAATGGAAAATATTTCTACAAAGTAACTACTGAAAACTACAAAGAAGAGCTATTATTTCCTTACCACTTCACTGCACCAGAAGGAATACTGCAAATAAAGTGATGCCGTAAATAGATTTTCATCATAGTTTTGATTTAATAGATCGTAAATACCGTTTTTTAGCTATCCATTCTTCAAGTTCTAGTGGGACTGCCTAGGTCTGGCAAATCAACCGCTGACAGGAAACTAAAAATTCCTGGGAGAATTAGTCACAGAATTTATGTGCTTATGTGTATCTATATCGATACACACCTAGACATTCCGGAGATATGTAGCACTGTATATAAACTCTAGACCCTAAAAACATGTTGGCTTGTAGAACACCTACAGGAGCTAATTCAGGTATTAAGTGCTCCAGTTTCCCTCATAGACCGTGCAGTTCTGCTGCAAGTACAATTTCACGGACACTGCTGGCGTGTAACAATGGTACTTTGTCTATTCAGACTTTAAGGAAAGAGCTTAATCAGAGATGTTCAGAACTAACTCTGGAAACCTGTAACATTTTATAGGTTCAGCAGTGATTTCTCCAGGTAATCAGGTTGTTCTGCAGCACATAGTTTATAGCCAGCTGAATCCTTAGTATTTAGTATGAATTCTGTCTCTGGAAAGAATACAGGTAATTTGCCATCTGTCCCCTTTCCTGCTGGGAGAAATGGAACTGGAGGCAGACAGGTCGTGGTATAGCTAGCTGCTCTGTGCTTCATCGCTTGTTAGACTGTTAATGGAAGTACAGGTGGGCTCCTGTGTTTTTTTTTTGATAGAGGTGAGAAATGCATAGAATAGTCACCTTGTAGCTGTCCCTCTCCACTATGTCTGAATGTAGGTTTAGGATTATGTATATAGAGAATTTCTAATGTAACATGAATCATTATAATTGGCCAAGTCAGGGCCTACTGAAAGGAAATGTAACGTATCGTGCCAAGATCTACTTGGAGACAATTTAATTTATGGTTTATTGACTAAAATTTGTGACCATTTTTTGCTGAGCTTTTAATATATACTGCATAAGGGTATGTCAAGGCACTTGTTCTATAATAAGTGATGGAGGAGATCTGAAAGAGTAACATACACTGGCTAAATGCTAAGGAACACAATAGAGCTTCAGGTTCTTTATGCATTAATTTTTATGTAATTAATAGATAAATATTTAGCTGTTTATCTCTTTAGATAGTTAATAAATTAGGATTATAGGAATATTCATTTTGGAAGCAACCCAAGATGTCCTTAGTCCAACCTCCTGCTCAAAACAGGATCACCTAAAAGGTCAGACCGGGTTGCTCAGAGCATTGCCTCTTCCAGTCTTGAAAACCTTCCAAGTTTTTCACCTCCCGGTGAAAAAGGTTTTTTTATTATGCACTCTGAAACTTGTGTTTCAACTTATGCCCATTGTCACCCATTCCACCACCATGCACCACTGTAAAGAGCCTGGCTCTTGTCTTCTTGATGACCTCCTTGCAGGTACTGGAAGTCTGCTATTAGGTTCCCCTTAAGCCTACTAAACTTGGCAGAGTTTGCCTGATTTAATCCACTGTCCAAGCCACATATTACTTTGAGCAAAATAGGCTGGTTTTAACCTTTGAACAACTCCCAACAGCTCACTGTTGGCACATGCTTAGGTCCTTCAGACTTTTTGCCCTTGCCTTTGTTTATTAGTACTGTGCCTATCTGCTCTATACGATTGTTGGCCTGACATCAGTGAGCAGTTGTGAGTGTTGTACCCAGAGGTTCAGTGTGGGGAGAAATAAAATGTCAGGGGGGATGTTTAGGTTGTGGATGCTCAGTATCCTTTTTCGACTGCAGGCAAGTTTTGGTTTCAAGTGCCTTTTTGCATGATAGGAGTAATGTGCTATTTATGTTAGCCTCTCAAGGTTCCTCCAAATGTCAGTGGATCTCTCCTCTCTTATATTGTTTCCACTTAATCTATTCAGAAGGACATACCCCCTTTGCATACTTCTTGCTTTATGCCCTTTTGCAGGGATTTTAAACTCTAAAATGAAAGTCAGATCCACAAAGCTACTGGGAACACCATTTCATCTTCAGAGATCTTCTGTTTAGTTCATCTACACCAGATTATATGATTATCTTACTACTCAGTATTTTGCAAAACTCTTAGGACATCCACTCCTTTTCCTCTATTATCCGCTTTGCTCTGGGTTTCTTTAGCACATTTAATTTTCAACACAGGGTGTTTGGAAATGTTTGGAAATGTTCATAGTATGAAAAGTTGTTAATATGTTTTTATAAACAGGTTTTCTTTTACAAATGAATGAACCTCAGCTTCTGAGAACATGTTTCAAAGTGGCCATTAGCTGTCTTCATCACTTTGCATTTAAAATTGTTTTGTTTCTGTGTCTGGATTGAGACTGGACGGGAGGGAGTAGGTGGGGACATTCCCATATGTCCTCAAAGGGAATTCAAGGGTGTGTCTTACATTTGTTTCAAGAAAAATGCCAGAATTGACCAAAATTAAGCATTGTCTGTATCAATCCTATTTTTCACATTTTCCATTTGAAAGAAGAAATCCTGTGTACGCTTAGAGATAAAAGTGAAAATCTGTTACCAGCCAGTAGTTTAAGCATACAGAACTGACTTGTACAGCTGTATTAACAAGTTCACATACATCAGTTACAGCATACCAGAAATTACTGCATGTAAGATGTTGGAAAGACCAGATTCATAGATATTTTAGGAGTCTTGCTCATCTGTCACAACTTTATGCTTGGCTCCAGAGTTTCTATCCTTCCAGGATTGCTTCAGACTTATAGCTGGGTTGCATGAAGCTGAAGTTTTCATAAAGCCTTAGTGAAGTATGTCTAACAGGTTCTGAGCACAAACTGTTGGCAGGAAATGCGAGGAATTCCTTGAGATTCTCTGATTATTTTTTTTAGACTTTTTTTCCCTCAATGTGTAGCATTTCTAATGTAAAGACTCAGTTTACTGTGGCTAGATGTAGAGGTAGAAAGCTTTTCTTTTTGATTTCTGTTTTCGTAGAAATGATCGACAATTTAGCAATTCGTACTCATATTCAGAAAACTTGTAGGAGATTTAGTGCCACATGAGACTGGAGATATGTACGAGATGGATGGATAGAAAAGCATGAGAAAGGAGGAGAGCAAGTCACCAATATTCTGAACATCAGAAATTGTGATAATTTAGATTTGGTGATAACTACTGATGAGCACTATCTATGTATGGATAGGTAGACAATTTGCTCTTTGAGCAGACTTTTGGACTTCTGTTAGATAGCATCCCCTGCAGTGCCTTAGGGAGGCTTTAGTTAACAAAATGTACCCAGTTCAAGTACCCAGTCCAAGTTCTACGGATTTTGACTGATTCTATCAGAGCATCCCTCCTATGCTGCAAGCAGGAAAAAATCTTGGTGTTTTTATTTCTTTCTATTTTAAGTAGGCTTTTTCTCCAGTGTAACTGAAGTTTTATTGTTCATTTTGCCAACAAGGATGTCTCATGGAGAACTGAGGTCATGGAAATCATCTGGGGAAGGACTTCACAGCAGCAGAAGGAGTCCAGAAATGGTAGTGAAACTGTGGTTTTTCATTTGGTTATTGAGGCCTATTAAATTTATGTTTAAGTGAGCAAACTTCTGAGATATGAATTGGTACTCTGAAAAGAAAAATTTGTGGTCCTTCCTGTATTTCAAGCTTTAGCAATTGAAAGTATAAATTCACATGCTATTGCTTGTTGTTTTGCATAAAAGCCAGGCTGGGATGCCAGTTCATGTGATTTGTTAAAATACTAAAATATATACTTATTTGGGAAGTAATTTTCAGGTTTAATTTATATATTGCGCATAGGTCTTGCAAAGTTTATCCCAACGTCATCATAAAATAGATTCACTCCTGCTTTAAGTGATAGTAGTACAACAAAGTTTTGTTTACAGAAATAGATTTCAAAAGAAATACCAGAGAAGCCAAATAATGGGCAAATGCACAATAACTTAGGTACAAATTCAGTTTTGAAAATGAGTTTGAGGATACATTTAATGAGAAAAATATTACATGTATTTTTTCTCTTTCCTTCTAGTTCCTGTGCAATGAGATTCAGTAACTCATGCAAAAAAAGCAGAGCTTTATGAAAGCATTAGCGGGTGTACTCGGTGCCAGATACTGACTCTTTACTAGAAGACATTGACATGTTAAAAACATGTTTTCTAATGTTTCACTAGTCAGAAAAACCCTTGGATTTTCAAGCTCAATTTACAATATTTCCATATTGTACTGTGGTGATTTTAGTGTTTTAGAATACATGGAGACACTATTCAGCCACATGGCAATGTTAAATTTTGCATAGCCTGGCTATTGCATGAAAACTCTTGACTGCCAAAGTCTGGAATTTCAGGTGGTTGATGGGAATTTTCATGAAGAAGAGGAACCATGAAAGGGAGAATTCTACTTGCTAGATATTCTTTTGATTCCCACCAAAATATCTCCATGTTATTTTCTCATTTGAGTCTTTTTTCCTCTCTTATGACTTACTGGAATTTTCTCTTACAGTCTGGGAAAGCATTGTGAGAGAGAATAGAAATCACAGATTATAATTTAAATCTATGGTATGGTCTCTATTGCAATGTTGGATACAGCTGTCTGCTGAGGTTTTGGTATAATAATACTAGTTCCTTGGGGAGGGGGGAAATATGGAGTTTGTAACTTAATAGGAAAAATAAATAGAAGGTCCCACTCTAAAACAAACAAAATCCTTCTGCCCCTAACCTCTTAAAGTTTGGACACCATTCAAAGTAATTCAGAGTTAAAGTTTTACTCCTACAAGCCACAGTGGAGATGCAATGTGAAAAAGGTAGAAAGAAGAGTCTTAAATATTTGTCCTGTATTTTATATGAAGCAGGGAAGTGGTTTGTTTTATAATTCTGCATGTATATTTAGTTTCATTTAGTGGAGGTCTCCTTAGAGAAGCAGACATATGAATGGAGAACTTCATTAGTTCTTGAAGGACAGAAAAGATTATTGAATAATCAGCAGAGATCTTCCCAGCTGTTTGAATTAAATAAGCTGTAATAAAATGTACACAAATCCTCCCAGAGATTCAAGTAGATGACTGTGCCTGAGGAAGTTGAATTATAGAAAAGAATATCTTAATTGCAGTCCACTGTCCCTGAAGCTTATTTCATAGGTACTGAGAGTATTTAGCTCTCATAGAAATCAGGCTATTGAATTCTGGGTACCCAAGTCGGAAAATGCAGCTCCTTGTATTTTCCTAAGACTTGTAGGTAGGGGTTCGCTTACATATATAAAAAAAAAAAACAAACAACCCTTTGTAATAATTTTTCTTAGGATCCGTATGGTAACATCCACTAGAATAAAAAAAAAAAAAACCAAAACAAAAGGCATCCAATTATTCCTTCTGTTAAACCCAAAGCATTAATCTGTCAGGCTATTAAGCTGTAAGAAGCTAAATATGATAGTGGAGAAGGGAAGAGGCACTACATCTCTGTAATGACTCATGAAGGATTCATTTATGTTGGTGTAAAATTAAACACTTTTTATACAAGGTTGAGGAATTGTTTGTATTTACAGTGCTGAAGGAGGTGCTAAACCAAATAGCAGAACAGCAGCAAGAAAGCCAAATGGCATTGTATTTGTTCAGCTTAAAAAAGGTTTGGTGAAAAAAATGAGTAGCAATACTGGAAAGCGCTGAAAGATATTTTTGTATGAGGTAACCGGTGAGTGTGGAGGTGTAAATCTCTTGGAGAACATATATGAGACACAATGAGGCTTCCGCGTTCTTCATGTGGGACAGTGAAAAAACACAGACAGATATGGTTTATTTGGGTTGTCAAAAAACCTTTTGATTCTCACAAGAAGTAATTCAGGAAAGACAATACTGCTAAATTTCTGTGTGGATTGAAAAGTAGCTGGTATAATAAAGAGCATGTGCAAATAAAGGATTGATATCCATCATGCAAAAAACTTCAGCAGCTATACTACAAGTGCTTTTATAAGTACACCTAAAAATAGTATGAGTCGAGAGATGGCAGATTTAAGACAAGGTAATTTAAGTGAAGAAGATTGAAAAAGACTGTAGAACTCCTGTGGGACCTGATATAATTGGCAAATATGTTGCAATCTATTTGGAAAGACTGTGTGAGCTGCTGTAGCCAGAGCTCCTAGAAAGATTTGAGCATCCTTTTGTGTAGCTCATTGCCACTTCTGCTCAGAGCATGGCACCAATCAAAAATTAAAATGGTTTCATTCATGCTAGAAAATCTTTTCTTTGTGCAAGTAGTAAGCCTGTGCTATCCATAGAAGAGAAATTACTTTTTAAATTCAGAGAGATTTAAAAGAATATTAATACAGATAACAAGAGCAATCATAAAAAGATTAAATTTTTAATGCTACATAATCTTTATGCTTCAGAAGACAAAACCGTGGGCAACTGTATCCCTTTGTTATTTGTCTAGAAGAGTGATTGACATCTCTGTGATGAAAATACCTGGTACCATCAGATGGGTGAGACCCTCTGAAAGGGACAGAGCACAAGGCTGCAGCAGTACAGCAGTCATTGTGTTCAGAGATCACCAGTAAAGATGAAAGTTTCTAAATGAGAAAATGCTTGTGTGTGTACAGGTCATTAGAAAGCAGTTCAGACTGCAAACCCACTCCATTTAGCTTTTGGTTGTTGCACATTTACTGTGTGCAAGATGACACTTTTGTCTTATCTGAAAAGATACAACCTTCACTATTCATATTAATTCATGACTGATCACCTGCAAATGAGCTAACTACTTCGACTTGTATGGTTTTAGTATCCGAGCCTAGCTAAGTGCTTCTGGAGACTTAGAGCTCAAAACTCAGCCCACTCAAAAAGCTTGTTAATAGGTCCCACATGACACAGCTATCAATTTTTTAGTATCAGATATACATGCTGTATCCATTATAACTTTCACTTAGAGGCAGGCTTGCCCTAACTGCATGGGAGCTTGTAAGGCTTTGCTCTTATTTTTTGGTCTGAAAGAAGAAAAAAAATTTAATAACATTAGATGAGAGTGAAACGGTGTATTGCAAAGCACAATTCTCACTGCGTGTCTGGCAGAGAGAGGCCTGATGCGTTGCAAAGGATTACAAAATTCTCTCTGTTTTTAACATTTCCTAGGTTGTTTAAATGTGCATTGTAAGCAATGATAAAATGACAAGTTATCATTGATCTGTCCTTTCCTCCATCTCAGAGGGATTCATTAAATAATGCATGCACCCATGTGAATTACTCTTCTTCACTATACTATCCCCAGACCATTAGCCAAATATAGGAACAGCAGCATCTTTCAACCCCTAGAAACCCTTTGGCTTTCATTTAATTAAATTATCCCATTATGAAAACTCTTATAATGAGATTAAATTTAATTATTTATTAGACACTTATTTGCACTAGGGAACCTATCAATTATGCATGGTTGTGCTAAACATTTTTCAATCCATCACCTTTTCTTTTCATGGAAGGTGCAATTTATTAAGTGCAACTGAAGTACTGTAACAGAAGAGCTCTAGCAGAAATGTGCATGGCATCCTGGTTCAATTAATTTCAAATGTTACAGGAAAAGAGAAATATGAAAATTTATTCTCTCTCCTTTTGAAATCAGCACACTGACAGAATTGCACATTTTGGAATTATTTGGTGCATCTCCTTATTGCATTCTACCTAGTAAAGCTCATGGCCAGCTACTTTAATTCATAGTTTTTGGATGTATTTTGTGTGTCAGTGGTTCCTAATTGCACAAAATTCGATGGAATGCCTAGTTAGAACAGTTCAAAGAAATATTTGTAGCATACTGTGGCTTTTAGCTATGTACATACAAGAATTTAATATCATTTATAAAATAGACTAATATTTCTTAATATAAATAAGTGGATCATAAAGATTAATTTTAGGTAAATTGTTAATGCATATAACCATAAAATGTCAGTCATACATCTTCTTGATAAGAATTTTGTTTTGAAGGCAAAATCATATAAACTACCAATAATTGTTTCCAGTAGAATGACATTTTCTGATGAATGTTAACAAGAAGATACAAACGTCAATACAGCTCTGAGCTATTCTTTTATAAGACCTTGTCAATGTGTAATTAATTATTCAACTGGAGCTCTGTGTGGCTCAGGGCAGCATTTCAAAGATCTTTCTTTTATAAATTGCAAAGTCATCATAAGATTGCTTTTACTTTTTTCCCTTCCTTTTTTTCAAATTTAGAAATATTATGTGAATAAAAGCTCATAGACACCTGCAAGGTGGCATATGCAGTGCAGAGATAAAGTGAGGAGCAGCAGGTTTTTTAGAAGCAATAGGCTTTAGCAGATGCTTTTAATACATTGCAAAATTCTGCCTTGCTTTAAATGTGCTCATGTTTCATGTTCAGTTGTGAATGGGGGTCAAACAGCAAGATTTATGTCCCTTTATTCCTCACTTATGCATGTAAGAGGATGTTTGCTTCATTAACTTTGAAATTCACTGGCCAAATAGACTGCATATTTTAGAGGATTTAAGTAAATGTGCCCTGAAGTTCACACAAATTACTATAGATTATTTCAATCCTCAACTTGAAGGAATGAGACATGATGCATCTGTTAATAAAAACAAATGAGTACTCCTTGTTCTTGGCAAATCAGTCATATATTGTACTTATGGCTCTATCGGTGTCACTGGATGTTTTATTTGGTACTTTTTTTTGAAAGTTGGACTGTTAATTAAATCTCAGTGTACCCTAGTGTTCTTGGTAGGAAGGTTGTATTCCTGCAAGAGAGATTATGTGCATTGGGAGAGCTCTCCAGACGATATTCACAACTGAAGTTTACTTTTTGGTATGCTGCTTCTGCCAGCAAAGAGTCTAGCTCTCATTTTCCAGAATACCCACCGATCTTCCATTTGGGTAGATACACTCATATGTAAGCCCCATATGTGAGATTGGTATACGGTCACACACAAGTATGTTTCTTCTGTTGGAAGTACCACAATCAGATATGAAGTGAGTAGTGGTATTCTAACTAATAATTTTGGTCTCTGACGCTTCCTCTGCAGAATCAAACCTCTGAGTGAAGCTAAAGAATTGTATCTAGACCAAAACCTTTGCAACATTACACTGCAATGAGATTACCATCTGCAAAAACTTGAATTGTGAAAGGGTAAGTCACATTCAACATCTTCTCAGCCTAAACCCAGCAATTTAAAATATTTTTCAGTAAGCTACAGCAAAACCTTCATTTTAATTTTGGCAAAGACACGATGATTGCTGTATTTTTCATTCTGAAACCTCAGCGCTGCAGTTAGCTGTGGATCAGCCCATCTTGGTTTGGTAAGTTGGCAAGGGTTATTCTTATTTTTCCCATTGTACAACGAGTTGGCAGCTTTGATCTTTACTTTGAAATCTCCTTTAAGGATCATGTAGGCTACATACTACAATATGTTAGCAAATAAATTTAAATGCATACTTGAGACATGAAAATGAGATTAAAATAAAAATTAACATGAAAAAGCATGCTTGAGATGTGATATCTGTCAGCCACCTGCTTACATGACAGCTATCCAGTCAGGCCAGAAGCACTGGTAGGTGTATGAAGTTTTTACCACCTACATTACATGAAGGTTTCAGTGTTTGCAAATTGGCTGTGGTAGCAAGTCTCCATGTACTCCTCTCTTCTTTTTGCTTGTGATAATTTCTCTTTTTTCAAAGTGGTATAAGAAAAGTGAGCCTTCTAAGAGCTTCAGATGCTGAAACATTAAAGAAACTCTATTGCCAGCTTATGTTATAGGGCAGTTTTTTGATACAGCTTTTCAATACTTTGGATACAAATTATGACAGTTTCACCTGGGCAAATACATGATCTATGAGGAAAACTGCAATGGCAGTGATGATTTCATCACTGGTGTCTAAACTTGTAGGCAGGCTTTTCATTTACAGCTTGCTAACAGCTTGTTAACCTTCATTAACATCCTTTTGCTTTCTAATTTAATGAAAACAACAATTAATAGGGTACTGCATAAGTATCAGTATGTTAAAAAGTTACTAATTTCAGCTGTGTACCTTTTGAGTTTCATTTTTAATACCAATGGTGAAAACGCATGATGTGATTCAGCCTAACTTGCTACAATCTTTGGTCTCATGTCTTTATTAATAAAGAACAGCATGAAGTTTGTATGGTTCTGAATTAATAAGATTTAAGAATGTTTCCAAAGAAAAATATTGCGCTTAGTAATAATATTATAGACAGGCATGGGGTTTCCACCTTTTTGCTTTTTTATTGCCTTCCCCTTCCAAAACTGCTTAACTAGAATCAGGTTTCTGTGGAAGAGCGAAAATAGGAGTTAAAATAATGTTGTATCAGGGAAATCATGTTAAAAAGGAAAAACTTGTTAAAAATGGAGGGAAATGTGGGTTTCCAGAAAATTGCAGGATGCAGTAAAATTTTTAGGACACTTTAAATGAAAAGGTTTTTTTTATTCTCACAGCTTTTAAAATATTTTCAGACAAGTGAGACTTCATTTAGTTTTGGTGGAAAGGCCTCTGATTTGAGACTTGCTTGTTTCACGAAAAGATTCCTTTTCAACAGAACATTGATAATTTTCCAAAAACAGATAACCAAGGCTGGAAATCGTCAAGCTATCAGGTCATTAAGCACTAGAGAAAGACTTGCTTCACCTATCCCTAATACAAAGCTTTTTTCCCATCATTTAAAGCATTCAGGCTGCCAATATGCTTCCCTTTTCCCTCAAAAAAAGCTGACATCCTAAGGCTTTCCAGCGTGCTGTTGTAACAAAGCCCTTTCAAGACCTCCTTGATGTAAAATCAGGTTCACCATGAGCTCATACATGGTGTCCATTCTTGTGGCTTTTACTTCTAGTGGTCTCATCCCTCACTGCATTCCTATGCTGCCTTTGATTTTATTTTCTGGTATTCATCAAAGCAGACCAAATAAATGTGTGGTAAAGGAAGATCCTTTTCACTGATATCACTCTTACTCATGACCTGCTGCTACATGGTGAAGAAGACAAAGTCAAGCTGGCCTATGTATGAGATGGGGCAGTCCATCTGTGTACAGCATCATGTCTGAGATGAAAGAAAGGTCCTGTGATCCATAATATGGAAGAAGTGACTTCTTGACCACGGCTGTAGCTGGGTTTTGATAGCATGCAATGCACGTCCAAACTGGGGAAGGATTTTGTGTCTGTAGTATTGTTTTCTTTCCTTCAGGAGCTCTATAGGTTGAACTTGATTTCTTGAGGTACAGCTTTGCTTGTATAGATAAGGACTGAAAGGATTTCCTGTGACAACTGACAGATCTCACCCTCTGGGGAACTGTCTTTCTATGCAAAATGAAGTTGCTTTGTCAGCAAAATGAAAAAGTTCATCAAAATAACTGAACAGAACTGTAGATGGAGTTTGGGCAGTTTCTTGTTATAACCTGGTTTCCTAAAGAAAAAAAGCTTTTGCAACCACATTCTTTGTACATGTCTGTCTAGCTGTATGTCTCCTAATAATAACTTTTCAGTTTGTTGGGAAATCTCAATCCAGTCTGACAGAGAGTTAGCAGCCTCAAAATTATCACGCTCCTTCAAGTTTTATGAAAACAGGCAAGTGGATTGTGGGGAATGTGTGTAGATGTCCTTGGCTGATGAAAGGCTATAGACAATCTATCTTGCAATAGACATCTGCAAATCTGTAAGGTAGGACTGCCAGGTACTGATACTGCCAAGGTTGGAGGGGTGTGGGTCTTCGGTACAGGCTAGCTGCCTTTCAGCCCTAGGGGAGTTGTTGATGGGCACAGCTCATTGTATGTCCCTCTCCCCAGGCTGGGGTTTTGGTAAGAGGTGTATGCTTGGTCTGTGCCACCCCTTAGCCATACACCCACCCTCAGTGCTCCCAGGCCCAGAGACTCCATATTTAAGCAACTTGCACCCCAAACGCCAGACCCTTTCCCCTTAGAGCTGCAGCAGTCTCATCAGCAAACCTCCCCTTCTTCCCTGTCTCCTGATTCCTTTCGCTTAAGCCACACCACGATCTTTTTTTCCTGTTTTACAGCATGAAGCCTTCCAACCCATTGTAGTTGCTTCAACACTAGATTTCAGACTGTTCTAAGGTGCTGCTTTGAGCCAGTTGTGCTCCTACGGGCTACCCATGTTCACTGCCCCCACTTCCATGGCTGCTGAATCTTTTGAGGTTATCTGTGTGGGGAAAAAAAGACTTTGCTTCCCCCACTCTTGGCTTCCAGGAGATGTAAAAAAAGCTGGTTAGCAGAGCAATTGTGAAAAGTGAAGCCTATGAGCTATAAAACAAAGGGAATCTCTAGCAAGATAGCGTAAGTAACAATAAGTCTGTAATTCTCTCTACTCACAGCCTTGCTCGAAAAATATCCTGGCCGACCTTCTTGGCACACTGTGGGGAAAGTTCAAATATGGTCAACTGACAAAAATCTTTCATTTATAATTTGCTGTCATTAGCTTCTGGTGGAGGAATGTCAAAGCACAGTTTCTGGAACTGTTAGATGGGTTACCAGGTTGATTATGTCTTATTCTGGTTTTACTGGTTCTTTTGATCCTGCGTTTTTTGGTAAATGCGCTTTTAATTAATTTCAGAGGTTCCCAGAATATTAATTTTCTGTGTATCTAGATAGGCATTTCAGCAAAGGAATTAATGGAAGCATCTTTAGAGATGAGGATTGGGAGCAGCAAAAGGAGTTTAGTAACTCTGATTAGGCTAGAGACTTTTTCCTTTAGGTATAAAATGCCATCGGAGCATCCTGAAGTATCTTATGTGAAAAGACTTCATGTCCCTTATGTATTTATAGATTGCACAGTGGGAGATGCAGACAGTGCATACTTGGAATTAGTTATGTCAGATGGTGGAAAGCAGGAGGGAAATCTTCAAATTAGAGTGTGAGAAAGTAACCATGTGACTCTTATTAAAATCAATAGCAACTGCATAGCGTGGTCTCTGTGCACCACTTTGAAAATTTCCCCAGGTGTTTCTCTATGAATATTTATGCAATCAGAAATAATATGCAGACAATGAAGCAAAAGCCAGTATAAACACAAAATGATCACGTAATTTGCACGTTTTTAATTATTGACATAAACTCTATATTTATCAGGTAATAAAAAATGCATAGGAATGAAGAAAGTAGCTAAATACCGAAGAAAACAGTTTCAGCAATTATTTAGAAAGGAAACACTTCTCTGATTTAGTTCCTAAAGAAGTCACTAACCTGTTTTCACTTTTAGCAAAGATATTTAAAATCTATAGTCAAGAATATGTTTAGGTTTTTTTTAGAAATCATTCAAGAGGAGAAGTTTATGTCAATCAGATCACCAGGTATCAACCAACCTTCTGGCAGTGTACCGTGAGCCTTAATTTGATCTCACCATTGGGTTATACTAATTCTTTTTATTCTGAAGACTGTACCTGCACTGAAGGATATGGGAAAGGTGTAGGAGGTAAAAGGAAAGGGGCATGCATTTGATTAGTACCCACCTATGCACAGTGCCTTCTGATCAGTTACTACTGCCTTACTAAAAGGCACACGGTGCTTATCTTTAATTAGCTCATGAAAAGTGTAAATTTTACCATCCACTGAGTTTTTAGTTAGCGTAAATCCAAAGCAAGGTTCATGGGTCCTGATCACCAGTTCTGGCAAAGAATGAAAGATGAAGCAGGTAGGTCTGAAAAAAATTATTGTATGGTGCCTGCACCCCATCCAAAACCTAAGATACCCAGAACCAATTTCAGCTCGTAATGTTATTGTACTACTGTTGTTTTTCCAAGACAGATGCAACAGATAAAAGAATGGCAATGCCTGAAAGATAAGAATAATTCTGAATCAATAGAACCTTTAAAAAAACTGTCAGGAAATGTATATATTCTGCAGTTTTCTCTGTGCTTCCCTGTCTGCCAAGTGATTTCTACATTTTGAAGTCTTGTCAAGCCAAGCAGCAATCTTCTGCCAAATAATTCCATCACCAATTAGTCTGTCATAGGCTTTGTCAGTTTATCTTAACTTCTCTGCCCTATGGACTGAATACTGGATAGCAAAGAAAGATGAAGACAAAATAGATATTATACTTTCTGTCTGTATAACACTGCCTTAATCCAAGCATCCTCCTCCCCTGAAGTTGTGAAGCAGTGAAATTCTGACCCAGGACCCCAGTATGAAAAAGCAAACAGTCACATCTCTGGTAGGACTGAGCTGCTCCCAGTGAGACACAGTACAGGAAGAGTTAAAAGGTAGAAATATAAAATAAAATTACCTTTAGCAGACAGAGTGATCCTCTATGTGTCACAGAAAAAATATAAGCACCCTCTCTAGCCTATGGAACATCTAAGCAATAGATTCCCATGGGAAATACATGTGGTTCTTCCAGAAGAGGAGAGTTGAACTGGCTTGTGTAAAGAAAGACAAATTGTATAAACCAAACGGTAAATTAAGAGAGGGATGGAAAATCATTCTAGGTGATTGTGAGCATCCTCAGCTGTTGACAGCAGCTCAAGAGCAGCTGGATAGCAGAACCTGTTATGAAAAAATGCCAGCCGGCTCGTGTTGCCGCAGGACCGTCCCTGCTCCCAACCTGATTCAGAATATCTGTGATTCCTACTTCAGCAGTTCAGATCAAGAGAGCTGACAGAGTGAACACAAGAGATACAGCAAATACATCCACTCCCTTCTCTCATCTTCAAACTCAAAAGAAGAGAAATAAGCTTCTGACATACAATAAGGCAGTCATGCTTTCGTGGGAGAATGGACTCCTCAGAAAGTATTTATAATGTGGTTAGGGGTGAGACTCTGGCATGTTGAGCAACATGTTGTCTTCTCTGATGAACATTTTCTGAAAAGCAATTTCCAGAGCTAACAAGGAATTATGCAAATGGAGAAATAGTCAGGTAAGGTGATCAAGACTGAAGAAACGAAACACTCTTTCAGGGTGCAGTTATGAAAAGATGATTGGGTTCCATTTAGGAGATTTCACCTAATGAAGTCAGTGACTGCAGGCAGGTGAGGAAGCCAAACGATTTGTAAATGGTAAATCAGCATTTATGTTTTCTAGACTTGCAGGAAGTTGGAGTTTCATTTGTTTCGGCTCAAATGTTTGAAAAAAAAAAAAAAGTTGGGAAATTTTGAAAATACTCTTTTTAGGAATAGCTCTTATTTTTTGTGGTGGAGAGGGTTCCCTAAATAAATAGTTTTATTTTCACCATCAAGCCAAGCTGTTCTGCTGCACTGCAGGAGATGAGGTGTCTGGCCCTGACAAATCGTGTTTGCATGAGGATGTGGGTGTTGTGATGTCTTCTGAATCTTGGCAGGCTTTAGGCAGCAGAGAATGGTAACCTTGGTGCAGTGCTCAGCTCTTCAAGGGGAGAAATGGCACTCAGCAGGACAAGTTAAGCACCAGTTCTTATCTGACATCATTAATCACTTCAGTTTTCTTAGATGATGTCCAGTACACTATTTGGATAGTGTTGTAAGTTAGGTTGCAAACTAAGGCCATGGAGACCTCTGCCGTGGAGATGGAAGGAGTTTGGGGATATTGGTAGATTTTTTCTGGAAAACTAAAAAAAACCCCATTCCTTTCATTTTTTTGATCAAGGTCATAGTTATCCAGTATATTTACTTATAATATTAATACCTTGTCATAAATTTTGTCATTGTAGCTGTTAACCAACAGTCATTAATAAGATCTTAACTTTTACTTGGTATTCCAGCTGTGACCAGAATACCAGAGTTTAGGTATTATAAACCAGTTTTAAAGGCTGAGCATCAGCTTGAACATTTCAAAGCATACTTGTTTCTGTCAAGCTTTCACAAAAGGATTTTCAAAAGTCATTTTTTTTATTCTATTTTGAGAATTCATTTGTGCATTTCAGAAAGTAGGCAGAATAAGGAGTAAATTTTGGGGGATCTTCAAATCGTGGAACTAATCCAAGATCCATTCAAGTGAACAAAATTTACTGGATTTACTTCTTATTTCAGTAGAATTCACCCTACAGAGATGCTAGTTTGGACATCATTACGCTTGATGTTAGGCAGAGAAGGATGCTGTGGCTTATTAGTTCTTCCAGGTTGGAAAGAAAGAAACACATTTTCACATACTAAAGGAGATATTAAAGAGTAATTCTCTTGAGCAAATTACACCTATGTTCTTGTGGCATGTTGATATGTGGAAGTCTGATAAAGTCTGGATGTCAATATTTTTATTATTTATTGGTTATTGCATTTCTACTGATGTCTGCGCATGTACTTTTATGTCTGTTGACTGTTAAATGACAGCACTGCTTTCTGATTGCTAATAGTTCTCATTACCATTAGTTATCAGCTATTTGAAGGAAGATTTATCAGTATTATCCATGGAACTTTCAGGAAGAGAAAAGACATTACCTTTGTTTAGACAGTGCTAACTTTGGAAATTTGGCAAGTATCTTTAAGTTCTGCTGTGCAGTTTTACTAAAACAAAGGTACTTATGTCTTGTGAAGTTACAAACTTAGGAGAGTGTAAAGATTTATCAAATCACTGTCTCAAACCAATCTCTTAAATCACTGTGATTTTTTTATTTTTTTTATTCGTCGTCATGGATTTTTAAATCAAATGTAAACAGCACTCTTCAAATCTCTTATTCAGGGTCTCTAAAGTCCACTTTTCTCACTAGATTAATAGGAAGCATTTTTAATGCATATTAACTTTCAGCTATTTTTCATTGTCGTTCACTTCAAGTCATTTTATGGTACCATTCAAATTTTGAGATTCTGGTTTTGTGGCAGACTTCAGTGCATCCAAACATGAAGAGATAACTGGATCCGGATCCTGCAACCTGGGCTGCAAGGGTAGACTCCAACATTGGTACACTGCCCTTTTCAGGTCAGAAGGACTATTAATGTGTACTATAGTCCTCCTTTGGACCAGACTGCAGGATGGTGGCCTGGGCTGAAGCAGACCCCAGCACTGGCTGACAAGAACTTTGTAACATAGGACCTGCTGAAACGTATTTCATCCTGCGCATTCATCAGATGGCAAAAACAATTTTAGGCTGCCCCATATTAGATTCATGTAAAAAATAGTTGACCTGTCAGTTGTTACTTTATGTTACATACTGCATAATTATTTACTGTTATTTACTTCCTGACCAGAAAAACGAGCCAAATTTATCAACTGATAAAGATTTGTCTAAAGCTCCTTTTGTGCTTGGTATACCACATATATCTGAGGCCAATTCCATAAAAAAAACCAACATGAAGTTAATCCTATTTAATTCAAGCTTTAGAGGTGCATACACAATATTTTATAGTATTTTGGAGCTGAAAATGTTAGTAATATTTTCTTATCTAAAAAAAAGGCTTAGCACTAAAAATAATGGGGATTTTATGAGAGAGTAGACAGAAGGAAAGAGAAGAGAAATTCACTATAGGGATATTATTGTGGCAGCTTTCTGGGGTCTTGCAAAGGAATGAAAGATTTATAGTGCCCAAGCTGTACCCAACTGAGGAGCAGCCACTCTCCACGCCTTGGGTTTCCCCCTTCTCAACTGTAGGCACCATGCAGTTCTTGAGACTTTCTGAATGCAAACCCCTTTCTAGACATGAATTAAGGGGAAGCCTTTATTCTGGATGCTTGTTTTCCTTTGCAGTGAGGAGTGGAGAAGCAATTTATCAGTAACTGTAGGAGCTGGCGATGCTTTCCTATATGGCCACAGCCTGTTGGGGCTTGGTAGAGCAGGAAGCACCATCACTGGTGTCCTCAGCCAGGGCAACAGAGCCCTTGTTTGTGTCTCAAACACCATAAGGCATCACCTGAAGCATTCAGTCTGCAGCAGTATGATTTTGACTTGATTTCAATAAGCAGTCATCTGTGACGGAGTACATTGGTGGAGAATGTTTCAGACTAAATCTACCAAGTTTTTCTATGTGCCTCTAATTGCTGTTTTCCAGAAGACCTATTAAAAATCAGCCTAGATACACAAAGGCACCCTGCTTATGAATATAAGGAAAGTAGTATCAGATGCACCCAAGATAAATAAGCATTTCTTTGCACATTCTGCATACTGATTGCTGTTAAGTCACAACTTTTAAAAAAATCAAATCATGACAGTTAAAAGCTGTTGGTGAATCTCTGCTCATCCACCTCTGTTTCGAGTTCTTCATAGTGTTGTCTTCTGTTGTCTGCATTTTTCTGTCTTCTTCTCCTAATGTTGCTGCATTCTCCCAGTATCACTGTGTGAAAAGCATTCTGCCTCTGCTCACTGTGCAGTATCTGTGCTCTGTCTTTCAGCGCATAATTTCGCAACCAGTGCAAAGTGTGTTTTCATTTGTTTGTGTCTAGTTTAGCAAAGTTATTTTAATGGAGATTGTTATGTATGGGGATTCCTGTATTATAAAAGGCAAGGCATCCTTAAAGACACATTTTGAGAACTTCATCAGCTGAATCACACAGGTGGATGTGAATTCTCCAGTCTTTTGTGCATGCAAATGTGGTACAAAACAATAAAGTACACGGAAATAAAATATTTGCTTGCTCCTAATTCTTGTGAGACCCTCTTGAAATCCTTATTTTAACCTATTTCCCCCTAAATTAATGACAGGTTTGACTGCCCTCTGTGATTTTTTTTTCCCCCTTGAGCCTAGGTTTGAAAGGAATCTGTCATGTTTGTGGGTTGAAAAGGTAGGTGTAATTATGAATAATTGGTTTAGGAATTAAATATTTTTTTGGAAAGGTAGACTGTTAAGCAGGAAATATATGTAGAAAATCTCTATAATGCACTTAATTAAAAAAAAAAAGTCTGTGTTAGTAGCTTGGAAGTATCCAAGCCGTAAATGGAGTTTAAGCTTTGTTTACATTTTGGCTGCAAGAGGTGCCTCTCTTTAAGTATTTAGATAAACAAACCAAAGCTGCTGCTTTCATTAGCATGTAACACAGAGCCCAGTTCCCTTACCTTGGAGAACATAAAACTAAAATTCAGTGGCAGAAAGCAATTTGATCTCTTGCAAATATGAATCTTGATAAACCTTACAGTATAGGAAAAAAAAAACCAAACAACCTTCAAATTTTGTACCTATTGACATTGCCTAATAAAAACGTCTCGGGTTCTGGTGCTTCTGGGTGTGTTTCCAATAGCAATGTGATTGCAAGGCCCTGTGGATAAAGTTACCAATCCTTTGAATTCTGACCTTCAGTCTAAAACAGCTTTAGAGGTTACTCTTTTTCCGATTTGTGAGATTGCAGAGAAAAAGTTAATGCTGCTGGAAGGAAGCGGGGGAGGGAGCCGCGCTTGGAGATGAGAACTGGGACTTTGAAGCCATCTGAGAAGTCTTCCTCTGGCCTTGATTTGTAACAACAAATATCGGCAGTCTGACTCTGAGTAATTATGTGAAGTTTCAAAATAGAGATTGAGGCAATTGAAATTTCTGTGAATACAATTGCTATTGAGACCTAATTGATTTTAAGGAAAATTACACTGTTGGGTTCAACAAAGTCTGGATTCCTGGGAAAGCTATAGCTGTCAGAAACTTGGAGCTACCTTGAGCCCATCATCTGTGTCTATGTGAAGGGAAAACCTCAAAATTGAACCCCCTCTAGACACATTGACTGGAAATGTCTGTCCTTCCACTGAAGATCAGGGTTGGGATGATCATCTTAAGCTAAATGCTCAATTTCGGATGGTTACAGTCAGGTGAGAATCTAACCTCTGCTGAACAAATGAGGGCCATAGTATAATTACTGTAAGGTTCAAAAGAATTTCTTGCAGTAAATTTCTAAAAATTGCTTACAGGAAAAGCAGTTGATGCAAGTATAAAATAAATGGCCCTTGTAATGATTATTTTAACTTAGACTTCCACTTTTTCCTTTTCATTACAAGGCCCAAAATGTGGAATGTTTATGAACTTCACTTTTAGAAGATACTTCACCCTTCCTGATCGTCGTAAGAAAAATAAGTGTGACAATGTTTGAAGGTTAAGGACGTACATATTTACTTGTATTCAACTAACGCAAGGTTTGTGATCTGAATGTGTGTTTATGAATCACATATATTAGTCATAAATGCAGGCTTGTATTAATTACTTGTCAAAATAATTAATAATTGTAAGTGCTTTAACTAAGTTATTTTCTCTCTGTATTTATTTTCCTGTGCAGTCCTACAAGTCAGCAGATGAAAAATTATGCAATAATTGACACAAATAACTCAAATACAGTAACGATCCACTGCTCCATCTACTGTTGAACAGTAACATGAATAATGCTTCAGGAAAAAAATACGGAACACATTTAGGAAATAATAACAACATGGAATTTGCAATAAATAAACCTATTGTTTCTGTGGTTAGCAAACAGACATTTTTCTTGCAGAATTAAGAATTCTGAGTACTACTTTAATTCAGAACTGAAAAGCAAAGAGGAACTCCCTTTTCACCCTATTGGAGGTGCTGACAAAATTGGTTTTGTTCATGTTAATGGAAAATACTTGGAGAAAAGACGATCTAGTATTACTGAGCTGACTCATGTTATACAGTGCACTGCATTTATATCACTGGCAAAATGTAAGTTATTGCTGTAAAAAAAATTTGCAGTGGTTTGTAAATTCTAACTTTTTCCTAGTAGCACTAAATGCAAGATGAGGAAGGCTCAAGTAGTCAAGGGAGGACAAATTACAGAAAAATGGCATGTGTGTGATTTGATGTGTTTTATAGTCTTTAAAGAACAACAGGACTTGATTATTTGTCAGCTCTCTGGTAATCTCTCATTTGTACTGCATTCTTTGTGCAACTTCATCTTCTGAGGAACTACCAAGAATAGCTTTTATCAGCTGTTAAGAGTGCTAGCAAGCTGCTCATCATCATCCTTGGTGCCTTTGGTTTGACTTTTTCATATTTGTAGGCAAATTATTATTCACACATCACAGTGAAGGATGATTATTTTCAATTTTTAGGCAGTTATGTTTCCATACTGAGCTGGAGTAAAAGCTTGAATGCAAATTAGAAAAATTAGATCTTTCTCAAGGATGCTCACAGGTTGCAATTTACTCCTTTCATTTCACCCCCTATCTTGCAAACAGCTAATTCGCCAAATAACTTTGCTCTAAGATAATTGCATTGCCTTCAGCAGGACTACTTTTATGAACAGTTACTAACATGTTTATGAATCTTCTGAGCTGAGGTTTTTATGGAAGAAAAAAAGTGACTTTCTGATTGGTTATTAGGTACCATAGGCTGTATTAAAAAAAAATCCCTTGTAAAACTATTGAACCTGATTAGAAAATGGAAAGTAATTTAAAGTCATTTTAATAGTTAAGACATTGCTTCAGTGAAAGCAACTATAGTTAGAAAATCTACAACACTACTCTTAAATCAGGAGATCTCAGCTCTGTCCTCAGTGTGTCACAGACCTGGTGGCTTAGTCTTTAGGGAAGGGTGATGACATCACTTTTGGGTGGAGCATGCACTCCAGAAGGTCTGGACTCTAAAACTTATCAATATTTTTGTGTGGTGTTCACAAGCATAATTAACTTCATGATATTTCTAGAAGAGAAAAGTGATGTAGGAAGTTTGCAATTGCGTGTTACAAAGTACCAAAAGAGAGGTGACAGTATTAGATGCATTTAAAACTTACCTTCATGTTGGAAATCTTTCCTTCACCTTCACCCAGTTTGTCACCATAAGTGCTAAACTACATATTTGTCTTGCAGTTTGAGTACTGAACATATTTATATTTCACACTGTGTCTATAAACATATGTATATTTGAAATATATTTTCCCCTGTTACCTAATGCTCTTAAGATGCAACGAATGTATTGAAAAAAACATGATTTGGTGAAAACCTGAGAAATTCTGAGGTATTTGCTAACAAACTAGACTTTGACAGCTAAATATACACATTCATTTATATCATAGTTGTCAAGGGCTATTTCAGAACATACAAAGTTGTGTGTTCATTCAAAAAGCTAAAGCAGTATCTACTAAAGATTAATAAAGGCTACTATTTTGAATTATTCAAACTGATCCTGTAGTTCATACTGAAGTTGCTGATTAAAAACAAATGCAATTGCATGTAAACTGGTAAAGGTGTTGTTGGGCCAGCAGTTTATACACATTGTGACTAAGGATGATTGTTAACAGCATATACCTCTTCTTTAACATATTACAGATAGACCTTAATTCATTATTGATTTTATCCAGTGTATCTTGAAAGAACAGAATGAAATTGGCCTTCTCAATCACACTAATAGTTTTTTTTAACAAAGCAGTTAAAGTGGTGGATTTCTATCACTTTTTTTTTTGTTTGCATTCACCAAGGTTTTTCTACTTTTGGTCACATGAGCAGCATGAGACAATAAGGGCTCCTGTCAAACGCTGCAAAGTTCTGCTCCAGCCAGGGACGTCTCTAGGCAACAGCTGCTATGTGTAAGATAAAACTTGTGTGGAGACATAGGAGGGATATTGCCGGCTTCAGAGGGTTCTGACGTTGCATTGCAGTTGTTACAGGAAGAGCCAGGGGGTGGCTTTCAGGAGCTGTGGGGTGCATCTTCTGCTTTAGTGAAGTGTGGTCTTCAGGACCTATTTCTAATATTGAATATTTCAGTAGCATTTAGTACTTGGAGACAAATGTGCAAGCAGCCCACTGTTCCATATCCATCTTATATCTATTTTTTCTTAATTATTAGCACAATAATAGTTGCATCTAAGCAGCCAGTAAATACTGTGTTCAAGATAGACACACTTTTCTTGTGCTACAGCAAATGCATGACACTGCACATAGAATTAAAAAATATGTTGCATGAGTAATAATTGTAAAAATACATCCTATAGCTTGTTGTGCATTTGATATTACGTATTAGTCCTGTCCTTTTCTTCTTACGACTCTTGAGGTGCCAGCAGCATCAGCATGAATGCAGAATCAGGGCAGATTCAGGCATGATGCTAACATGTACAAATCCCACTGAAATCTCTGTTCCAAACCCAGTGTTAGTGCAATTGTGGTTTAAAATTGATGTTGGGTGTCAGTGATCAACAATGCAGCCTTCACTGTTTTATTATGATGTTTGTTGGAAGAACAAAACCAGAAAGCTAGTTAAACAAAGCACTTTCAAACAGATTTCAAATAGGTGCGGTGTTCAGCTGGCATTATTAGATTAGCTATTGAAATAAAAAAAACTGTACTCACTTAAACCAAATGAGGATCTGGTCCACGGTATCAGCTGTAGGATGAGTTCATAGGTTAGACCATACCATGGGGTAACGATATACACTAATCTGAAGTCCAATCTTCAGACATCAGATAAAGAACTTTAAGGCACTGTTTAATGGCTGTATAAACATAGAGGACCCCACTTTATCTTATATCCCCTATCTAGATCATTTATATGGCTTCAGTTCCCATACTGCCTACATGCCATACTACAGAAGAGATTAAAAATTCAGAACCTATTCTTTTCATGCAATGCATCGCCAACACCCTTTTCCTGATCATCTTAGCCTCTGTGTAATTTATCCCATGTTTATCATCACATCATCAAGCTCTGTATGTGTGTGGGGGGATCTGTCTTAGTTTAATTAAATGCAGACTGGGCACACTCCTGAAGTTATTACTCAGACAAAACTGCCATTAGGGACTAAAACCTCTGACCAACAGTAAACCTGTTTCAGTAAGCTTTACATTTAAAACCAGAAAATTTATTCATCTATTTGTGCTATTTGTGGCTTGTTTTGGTTTGGGTTTTTTTTCTTTTCAAATATGGAATGAAACAGGTTTCGGCGGAAATGCACATGCATCACTGGAAGTTGCAGTCATATTTTTTAAAAAAGCGTTTTTTGATTTCTATGGCATCATTTAAGTGTCACCATTATTGAGAAAGCATTTTGAGTTATGTGTACAACAATATGATATTTTTCTATTTTTTTTTTTTTTTTTCTGTAAACAAATAGAGCTTCTTCTTCCTGAAAGTATGTGCCTGATCTTTTTCATGTGATAGATGGGGCTGGGGCTCCTAAAGACAGTGAAGCAAGATACGTGACTTTATCTAGGATTCAGTAGGGGTTTTAAAATGATCTTATGAGCACTGGTAAAGACTTCAGTGGTAAGCATTTTCCAGAGGATCATGGCTGTTCTAAAAAGCACATAGTTCAGAATGACTGCATCGGCCTTTTATTTTAGCATTTCAGTGAATTTTACCTGACAAAACTGCATGTCTCTGTAATGTGTATTTACATTTCTTTCACAGTTTAATGTAGAACATCATAAATAGTTTTCTTGGTGCGAGATGTGGTCTGTGACTACAGAGAAGTGAAGGGATTGTGTTTGTGCCGTGACGAGGACGGGCCCAATGGAAAGCTGCTTATTTTGACCTGGGCTCCCATATATGGTGTGTGTGGCTGTCCCGAGATCTCTTTTCTCCGCTAAACAAAATGAAATCCTAGGTATCTTTTCAGCTCGAGGTTCATTTTTAGCTTTGCAAACCGATCTGCTTTCCTGAAGTATTCCCCATGTACTTGCTACAGAATAATGTCTCGCTTACTGGGATGTAGTAGCCAGAAGACGTTTGTCCTCTAGAAGTATTGTTTTCATTCACAGATTAGTTAATTGAAGGTAAGGATATACTAGTAACGAATAACCACGGATTTTTGTAAAGAAAAAAAGTACTGTTTCAATCTATTTATACAGTATAAAGTTATATTTTTTTCATTTAGTGCTGTAGACCTGGCATAATATTAAGACTTCTTTTTTTGGTACTGTGAACCATTATGCTGTTTTCTTCATCATATTTGGATTACGTGTGCTGAAAAAGTGTAGAAAAATCAGTGTTAAATGAATTGAAAGATGCTGCCTAGAGAGTGGAACTGCTCCAGAGAACCCCGGTCGAATTTAGTTATTGTGTATGTTAGGATGTTTTGTAGCATAATGTATATATCTTTAAAAGAGTTTTTTTTTTTTTAATTATGAGCAACTGAAAGTGCTGTAATAGAAATGTATCACAAACCCATTTCAGTTTAATGGTTTACTAATTAAATTGCTTAATTACTTATTGATTGTTAAAAGCTAAGCTTTGAAGAGTTACTGTTACTTAATGCAACTGCTGCTCTCTCCTTTGGGAGTGTTTGTAAGGTCTGTGAAAAGGGCCTTTCCATAGTTATAAATTTTAAAACTTCAGCTGGTGAGTAGTAATAATTTAAAATACAAATTTTACCAACTTTACAGTTGTTTTTAGGGGCACAGATATTTAACATATCTGCGTGGTTTAAACCTTTTAAAAAGTTTTAGATACCTTATTTAACAAATACATTTAAATCGAGAAGGTTGGCTTTAATAGTTTTAGCAGACCCTTTCTTTACAAAGTTGCAAGAATCTCAGATATTTGAGAACAAATCTGTTACATATCCAATCAAAACTGCATGTCCGGACATGCATGCTGGTTGTATGCCTAAGAGCCTCTGTGAGTATCCTTATTTAGCTTCTCTCACTGATAGAATGTTGGTTTAATTCCAGTTATTCTATTAGTAGGGCTTTTGTTTAAACCCCGCTTACTAGAGGGGACGTATCTACGCACAATTAAGCTTTTTAAATAAGGGAGGACCCGAGGGATTCGTTAATTGTTCTGGGATGAGGCTGAAGAAGGCACCGAAAAACAGGGGGTTTGCCAATGCGGGCTGGGGGCGACAGGCGGCCAGGGTCGCTCAGCTCCCGCACTGGTTCCGAGCCGCCGGCGGAGCGCGGCAGCGTTTCGCTCAAGCAGGAAGGTTGACTTCAGACGGCGCAAGCCTTATTGCAGTTGCTGCTTTTAAGCCAATAAGGTTGGGACAAGAGAATAGCTGCGGTTTGCATTACAAAAACAAAAACAAAACCCAGAGAAGAAGGGAGGGGGGGAAGGAAAGGAGGGAAAAAACCCAGGCGAAGAAGGGGAGTGAGGAGCAGAGGC